>SNQN01000150.1:27487-39815 GCA_008642245.1 Bassia scoparia
CAATATTATGAGCTACAACATTCCCTTCCCTCCCAACATGAGACCAATGCAGAAGATCAAAGAAATAACAGTGCCTCAAAATATCAGCCAAGACCACATCAATATCAGAAGAAAGAGATCACTAYGGGGTATTGTTTGATTCGTCTTATTAAGTACTACAAAAAAAATTGGTAATATATAATTAAATATATAATCAAAACAAAACATGCATTGACATACGTGCTAAATTATAATGGTATGGGTACTCATATAACATTTAAAAATGGAGGGAGTACTGCATAAAAAATGTAAAGAAATCATATATATATATATATATATATATATATATTAAAAAATGTAATGTACTGTGCTGCCACGTGTCAGTATCTCACTGGTCTTATTGGAGATTCTCGGCAGACATTCGAGTTGTAAGGGCTTAAAGAAGAGACCAACTCAATTGATTGAGAGAGCTCRACYTAAGGTAGTCTTTCCCTCYGGTATCTATCCA
Source organism: Bassia scoparia (assembly GCA_008642245.1). Lineage (NCBI taxonomy): Eukaryota > Viridiplantae > Streptophyta > Magnoliopsida > Caryophyllales > Amaranthaceae > Bassia > Bassia scoparia. Next base: position 27,975 of record SNQN01000150.1, read on the forward strand.
GAAAGCTTGGATAAGAAAGCGTTTAATGAATGTAAATAAATGAGTTTTTAGTAAAAAAATTATATATTTATAAATTCATATATAACTATAAAAAAATTGTTAAAAAATAAAACCATATACAAAGTATTTAAATAATTACAATTTAAAAATATCAAAACTTAATTTAAAGCAATTTATATTTTATTTAAAGCCGAGCATTATATATGTTCAGAAATTATTTCAATCAACCAACATGTTAATAATCGAACATTTATTGTTTAACATTTTTCACATTGTGGCAATAACAACACTTATCACAAAATTAGTCTTGTTCAAAGTATCACATCTTTAATACATAGATACTCGTAATATAGAAAATTTAATTTGTAATAAATTAAATAYAAATTATTTTCAATCAATAAAAACTTATGATTAATTTAATCATAAAATGAATGACAGTKATCTAAATTCCAAACTACATATAGAGTTGACCTAATCAAAACACATATCAGGTTGAACCATGCACTATATTTCTAATCCAATCATATGAGCTGAGTCGGGCGGAACAAAAGCAATTCCTCTTCTTGTTTTTTTCCGGAAAAAGAGATTTGAGCCAAGTTGCACGGTTAAAAAAAATAATTCAAGATTGATTGGCACAACTGAATTGTCGAGTAGAGATGRTTCAACGATTAGGAAATGAAATGAAATAAATAACTGTTAGTGAGTGAAAAAAATAAAAATCCCTTATTTATTATTGTTTCTATTCGGTAATAAATATCTCTAATGCTGATTTTTTAATTTGACTTAATGTGATGTGAAAAAATTTTAAATAACCAACAAAATGTTTAAATACTTTAAACTGAATCCTGCATAAACATCAAAATATTAATGGCAGACGATTGCTGGAGAATCATTAGAAACGTGTGAAGTGTGCAAAGATTTGTTGACTGGGGGCCTGTTTATTTTAGCTTATTTTCAGTTCAGTTCAGTTCTATTCAGTTCAGTTCAGCTTAATGATTTTTACTAACTAATTAATCTTAAATCACAAATATTATTATAATTTCATTATGAAAGTCGGTTTGTAGTTTGNAATACTTAATATATTAATCATTTTAGTAGCAATAATAATTATTATAATAGTACGTATAAAAGTTAGTAATACAATCGTTGTCATAACACTAATGATTAGTGAGATGAAATATAAAAACACATTAAACACATTAGATGATACTGTACAAATGAGATGAAATATAAAAATATTAAATACATTACATACTTTGCGTGAGAAATGAATAATGTACGAATGATATACATACAACTATACAAGAGCTCACAAGTCATAATATATGAATAATTAACAATATTAATCATAAGTTAAATAATTTAGTTCAGTTCAGTTCAGTTCCATTCCGTTCAGTTCTATTGATTTCAGTTAATATAAATGGACCCTAAGTTATGAAATGAAGTCCAAAATTTGGGCAAATTTTCAGGTAATTTCAGATTAAAAAAATATAAGTTCAGAAAAACAAAAGAAGCCTAGGAGTAATATTATATTCCTACGAATATCATACTGTATTATTATAGTGTATTTTATACTCACTTGAATTAAAGACAATTCATTCTTTAATCTTGTTTTTAGTCAAAAAGAAGGCAACTTTGCCCAATCATATGCTCGCACGAGTGTGCAAATTTCACACGATCAGTCACAATTTGGCGGTGCTACACAATTAATTCAATATCATCATGTGAAAGCTATATTTTGCTTACAATTACCTTTATTTTGTGTTTGAAAATGAAGATCATAATCCTACTTTTATGTAGTTATTCTAAARCTCACYTTTYCCTCTTGTATTGAAAAATAATTGAAATTAGTATTGTATATATTTGTTTCTTTTACAAGTGGGAATTGTTTCGCCATTGGTCAAGTATTGAGAATGAACTAAGTTTTGTGTGGCTGGATCATTTCAATTCAGTTCATTTTAATTCAGTTGTTTTCAATGAATTTAAACGGATCATTAGTGTAGTTATTGTTCATTTGTTCACATATACTGTTCTCGGTGAGTAATCTGAGTATTGACCATATATACGTTCCATGAGTTTATAAATGGACTCTCATTTAACTAAATCAAACACGCTACATGCTTATACATGTAAGTTCACTTTACTCTATTTGGGCATCTTTTTCAATCCCAGTACAATTGTTGTAGGACTGTAGCACACAATCACACAATATCATTGTTACACCAAACTCGTATGATTGTCACACCTTAGCTTAAATATTACTCCGTACTTCGTAAAACAACTACTCGTAGCTAGATAGTTGATGACTTGACGTTATGATTTTCAAATGGAGAGATGAACGAGTAATATGGAGTATGGATTATATATACTCCGTAGTCAAATCCTATAATTGTGGAAATCAATTTAATTACATCCTAAAAGTCTTCGTACCAACAAAATTTTATCGAAACACGAATGTTAAAAATTGTTTAATAATTAATTGTTAGGACAATATTAGATTTTCATATTGCCTGGTTTTTAACCTATTTAAAAGCAACTCTTACAATCTTACCTTGGTCTCCAAGTAATTTGACTTGTAATAATATAATCGTATATATAATTTGACTTGTAATAATATAATCGTATATACTCCGTATTATGGTAGTAATTAGTCAACAGTCAAAGAGATCGGACCAACCAAGTGTAGTCTGAAACGAGTAGTTAGCTTAATTAGCTAGTCTTACTATTATGGAAGAAATCAATAGTCGAATAATATTATATTGCCCTTACTTCAATGAGTTTTGTTCTGTTCTAACTGCTGTTTTTGTCGGCTAATTAACAACTAATTTATTATTAATTCAGTGATTTTAAAACTCGAATATCATATCGATCTCAATGACATTTATGTGTACGAGTATTTCATGTTACTTACACTTCTCCATTTCAGCCTTATACTTTATTCGTATCAAAATAAACGCAACGATTTGACATTTTTTCTCTCTATTTTATGTCAAATCGTTGCGTTTATTTTTAGTAGTTGTGGTCATGAATGTTCACCGTCATCGTTGGTAGTATGCAATCACACTTGTTTTCGCAATCGATTGCATACAAAATCTACTGTAAATGACTCCAATATCATTATACACATGTAAGCATAGCCTTGAGAGCTACACATAGAGCAACACTGTTGATATTAATTAAAAACATACTCCGTATTATCTAAATTTAACGAAAAATAAGTAAAATATAGTATATAGGTATATAATCAGTCGTTTGGTCAACATTTGACATCTTATAAACTTACAGTACTCTTCTATAACGAATTTTTTTCAACAATTTTCATTTTTAGGTGTTACAAATAACTTTCAACAATTGTACAACTTTTCTTATTTGGTAATTTTTAAATGACATTTTTTTCTACCTACCATTACTTAACCATCTAATCCAAAATTAGCCCTAACAACTTTTTTGTCTCATTCTCTAGATTTCTTTCCCTCCTTTTTTTAAAGGATACCACAACACTAATTTGTAAACTAACTAGTCATTAGCTTATTTTGGAATCTTAAGAGGCTTAATACAAATGTTGAAAGTTTTTCGTTACGGATGGACTATAAGTTTTAGCTACTAACTTATCAAGTCCTCACGCCCTTGTCAGTTTTAGCTATTTTAGCGTAAATTATTATTACAAAATACTTACTTCCTATGTTTCTTTTTAGTGGAAATTTTGGGAGTGATTCGGACTCCTAGGCAAAATTTAGTTGTGAGTGTGAAAGTGAGAGAGAGAGAATGAGGCATGTGATTAAGAGAGAGATAAGAAGAAATGACATGCAAAAAAGGAAAGAAAAAATAGTTTCCACGAGTTTGATATTTCTAAATTTGACAAAAGTTTCCACTAAAAAGAAACGGGAAATTCTACATGGTAGCCTCGAGTTTTGCCAAAATCCACACGGTGGCATATTAAGTTGTCATAATCCACACCGTGGCCTCGAGTTTTCTATTTTCCATGTGGTGACAGAACAACTCTAACCCACTCACCTAACCACCACCCAACTCTCACCCATTTACCCTTTAATCACCAAAAACTACCACAAGCCCACTAGCCACCACCCCCACCAACCCAATCGGCGTCGCCCCCACCACCCAACCATCGCAAACAACCCAATGCAAGACACCGTCGCAAACCCACCACCCTGACCACCGCAAACCCATCACGCTGACCACCGCAAACCCACACGAACTCACCATCATACTCGCAAACCGACCACGCAGCCCACCGCAAACCAACGCGAACTCACCACCACGTAGTCCACCGCAAACCGTAGACCCTAATTTCAACCCCAATTTCTCCAAAGTAATGATTAAAATCGAAACCCTAACCCTAGATTCTTCAATTCCATCCTCAATTAGCAATTAGGGTTTTGGTCGATTTGGGAGAAATGAAATTGGAGTATGTGCGACCCACGCTGGTGGCTTGAGGCTGGTGGTCGTGGCTCGTGGCAGGTTGTGGCAGCGTATGGCAGGAGAGAAAGAGAGAGGTGAGGACGAGCGTGGTAGCCATGTGTGGGGTGGCGGTTGTGGGTGTTGGCTCGGTTAGGGGTTGGGTTGGTGGGGTCCCTACGGTGGTTGGTGGTTGTTGGGTGGTGGGGCTCCCTGCGATGGTTTTGGATGTAGGGTTTAGGTGAGTGGGTGAGATTAGGGTGGTGGTTAGGTGAGTGGGTTAGAGTGGTTCTGTCACCACGTGGAAAATAGAAAACTCGAGGCCACTGTGTGGATTTTCAAAAACCTCGAGGCCATGGTGTGGATTATGAAAACTTACTATGCCACCATGTGGATTTTGGCAAAACTCAAGGCTACCATATAGAATTTCCCAAAAGAAACGGAGGAAGTATATGATTTTGGGATCATCTTCATCGTCATGAACTCTCTTAAATTTAAATACGAAGCAACAAAAAACCAACGGCTATATTGTACAACCCTCCACCATAGTAAATTGGGCCACGAATGAGCCCACACTGGATTGAGCCCACACACTACATTGAGTGGATCAAGTCCATATTTTAGAAAGCCTAATTCGCTAATTGTCAAATCCATTCAACGGATAAAACCAATGACTAGATTCCGTAACTTTGCGCTTTTCTCTACAACTGTACAATGTACATGTATTAATAATTTAATACACACACTTCTTCCCACACTTTGCTTCGCCATTTTTAATTCCTATCATCATCGAAAATCTCGAAAACTTCGAATTCGATCATCAAATTGAAGAAAGATGAAGATCATGGTRGCARTTAAGCGAGTCGTCGATTATGCCGTCAAAATTCGCGTTAAACCTGATAAGGTAATTGCAYTCAATTTCTACGAGAAAGGAGTTTGAATTCTTTTGATSAGTTGCTTATTTTCAATGATTTATTTTGAGTAGCAGTTTGACATGTTAATCGATCAATTTTGGACATAATCAAGCATTTTAGGTTTCTTCAGTATGCAGCTAATACAGTTGGAGTCATTTTTTTGAATAAAATCTGCATAAAATGCGTGGAATTTTATTTAATATACTAGAATCCACGATCAATGAGTTATTTTGAATCAATTTGACGATTTGAGTAGTTTTTACTCTTTTTGGGCGTCGAATTTTGGTTAAATATTGATAGTTCTTTTGAAATGMTTATCATATGTTTTCGGCATAAGTTGAATTGGATGTTCGAACCATGATTTATTGGATGATGTTGTGATTGATAGAGTGGAGTGGAGACAAAGAATGTGAAAATGTCGATGAATCCGTTTTGCGAGATAGCGCTGGAAGAGGCGTTGCGAATTAGGGAGGCMGGGTTGGCGTCGGAGGTTGTGGCAGTGAGCATGGGGCCCACGCAGTGCGTGGATACGCTACGCACCGGTCTAGCCATGGGTGCTGATCGGGCCATACATGTCGAATCATCGTTGGCTGATCGATTGTACCCTTTGAATGTTGCCAAGTTGCTTAAGGCTCTTGTTGATGTCGAAAAGCCCGGGTTATTAATYCTTGGAAAACAGGTCAATGACTGACTCTTACATTCTTAATTGTTTCTTTGTTGGATTTTTGCTTATTTTGTTGCAATTGATTGATAATGTTAGGGTTATCATTTGTGAGATAGTAGTTAGTTGATTGAAAATGATATGAAAATAAACCTTTCTTTTTTTGTGGAATTGTGGGTGAATCACTTGAATTTTTGTCATGGCAAGTGTGATCATTGTGGCTTGTGTTGCAATGGGAAGAAAACTCGACAACAGTTTATTCAGTTTAATTTTTATTTTGCTGGCGGGTTCTAGAATAAAGATCATAAGCTGACCTAGTTAGTTCTCATGCCGTCATGCGACAGTGGTGATTTATGTGAGATGACTCATGTTTGTGTATTTCGTAGCCGACTCCATCACATTTGGATTGGGGTATGGTATTTCTGTTGTTAAGATGTCATTTTGTGATTTTTCGCTAGCATATCCTATTTCAACCTTTTTATTAAGAAATCTGCGGTCTAATTGGAGTGAGAAAGTCTATCATCTTAAAATGACCTTACATTGCTTTGTGGTAAACCAAATATCCCATAASTAACTGTGGACATTGTGTTTGCAACTGTAAATGTTTTGATGTAGTCTTCTTGGATACCAACCAAGGTGGATTTATCTTTCTCATTGATGGCAAGGGTTGAGTTATTTGAATGATTTCTAGATTTCACCCCAAACAAAACAAAAGCAAATTTTTTTTTTCGGATTGTATTTCTTTTCTTACTCATATTAGATTTGGAGTTATGGACATGTGAACTTGAATGAAAATCATTGGAATTTAATCTAGATTGAGATATTTTGGATGTAAGTAATTGGGAAAACTGACAATATGTTCACATACAGTGGTAAGTGAAGCTCAGATTTGTATTTTCCAGATCAAGGTAGACGCTTTAGGTATTGGGTGCTTGCGATTTTGCGAATATAACGGAGGATGCGGTTTAACTATTAATGAATAAAGGCGGTTACTTGGACATTTGGTTTTATGTCAAGCAATGTATTTGATTTTGTTGGAAATTTTTGGACTAATAGACAATTAGACATTGTTAGTACTTAAGTCATCTACTCGACAAATGTCTTGGACTAAAGCACATAGCAGTGATGGCTAGTGGAGTAGTGGCTAYAATTATCAGTTTGTTTTGATTCACWCAACTAAGTTGAATTTATTTTACAAGCGACTGAAGCGAGTTAATGTTGATTTAAGAGATAGTCATAYCTAGGTTCTTCATTTTTTTTACTTTATAGTTTGTTGTGTATCTGAAAATCTATTTGGAAGACTTAAAGCATGTAGCTTTATCTTATAGTYGATACTGTGTGTAGGCTATTGACGATGATTGCAACCAAACGGGACAAATGGTGGCAGGACTGCTTAAATGGCCCCAAGGGACATTYGCATCGAAGGTACTGATAACAGAGCAGTTCAGCTCMCATCWATTTTTTAACTGMTCTTGTTTATGACATAACCTCAGCTGCATATTTCTCAGTTTCTTTCAATAGAKACTTTCCTCCTTTCCTATCAATTAGCAAATATGGKCTTCTAGAATAAAAATGATTCATGATTATCAATTGGGTTTACTTTCATTGTTTGTGTCACGAAATCAAGGCATCTATGCAGTATTGATCAGTGATCACTAGTGGAAAAAACCTTATTTGATGCAGGTTTTTTAGCCCCAAAAGATGCAGTTGTGTCCGCTTCTTTTGAGCTTGCATCAAATAAGGTATATTGTAAAAGATGCAGTTAGCCAGTTATAACTGCATAACTGTATCTTTTATCTGCTAAAAGATGTAGTTAATGAGAAACATGTATCTTTTAGCTTTGTGAAAGATGTCATTTTTGTGAATAACTGCATCTTTTATCAAATTAAAAGATGCATTTTTTGTATATAACTGCATCTTTTGTTTGTTTTTTATAATTTAAAAAAAAATAAAATTATCCGTTTCTTATATCACTTAAAAACCTACTTTTTTTCCTATAAAAATAAGTTACTCATTTTTCTTTTTACATACATAACCTCACCTCTGTATTTCTCAGTTTCTTTTTGTAGATGCTTTCCTCCTTTCCTAGCAATTAGCAAATATGGGCTTCTAGAATAAAGATGATTCATGATTATCAATTGGGTTTACCTTCATTGTTAGTGTCACGAAATCAAGGCATCTATGCAATATTGATGAGTGATGCTGAATCCTGAAGCCTGTTATCCATTTAAATATCCGTTTCAAGAACTAATCAAAATGAGCTTTTAACAGTTCTACCCTGTTGCTGCTTCATTTCTTTTGGATGATTTTAAAATATTTAGTAATCATGCTGAGTCAATCTCTACCTAGTTCTTAAAATTCCGTTTACTAATAGGATTTGCGATGCTATTGTTGCACTTCCTGCTTCACGACTTCTATGACATTATCTTCCACAGCATTCATTTTGAACCTCTGTAGTCCAGATGGTGCAGTAGTATGTTTACTAGGTAGTGTGAACTGATAATGCATGAGCAGAATATTCCAGTTGCGATCTCTCTCTCTGTCTCTCTGACATAGGCTCATTAAAAGAAACAAACGAACAATACGATTACGTAAACACTAAGCAGAGCTAAGGTACAGGAGAAAAGAGAGACAACAGGTTCCTCCGGCATTGTTAAGCCATGTCGTGAGTTACTTCACCAGTAATATGGATCTTAGTGCAATTAGTCACACATAAATTCTGCCACATTAGCAGAGAACTGGGGCTTGCAGAAGACCATAGTATTCTAAGAAAAAACAGTTAAGCCTGAGACTGGAAAAATGCCTATTGACATGTAATCAAACKGGAGGACAAATAACAGGAAATTAATATTGAAGGTTTTGGTTGATATGATTTTTAATTTATTTATTTTTGGGAAATTCTATATGGTAGCCTCGAGTTTTGCCAAAATCCACACGGTGGCATACTAAGTTTTCAAAATCCACACCGTGGCCTCGTGTTTTCTATTTTCCATATGGTGGCAGAACCACTATAGCCTACTAACCTAATCACCACCCAATCCTCACCCACTCACCCCTACATTACCCAAAACCACCATAGGCAGCCCCAACACCCAATTATCGTAAGCACCCCACCAACCCAACTCCTCAACCGAGCCAACACCCACAACCGCCACCCACACGCGGCCACCACCCTCGCCCGCATCTCTCTCTCCTCCCTTATGTTGGGAGCCAACAACCACCACACCACCTACGACGGCTGCCAACAACCAACACACCACGTGACGTGTCGCCTCGCCCCCACCAACCCACAGTCACGTCGCAACCCGCCTAGTGCACCACCCCAGCCACGAACACCAGTTTAAATTCGAATTAGGGTTTACAAAAATTTTCCCCAATTCGAATTCTTTTAGGGTAATTGATTTGGGGATTTCGAAATTCGGGTTGTGTAATTGATTTGGGGATTTCATAATTGATTTGGGGATTTTTGCAAGGGAGAAGGAAGGAGATGAGGGAGGTGATTTTTTGCGATGTGGCGGTGGGTCTGGTTTTGCGAAGATGAGTTCGCAGGGTGGCTACGGCTTGCGAGGGAGGTAGGGCGGTGCTCTGGAGGTTGGGGAGGAGGCACGGTTGCTTGTGGTTGTGTTTGAGAGAGTTCGCAGGGTGGTTGGGTGGTTGTGGAGGCTGGCAAGGTGTGGCGGTGGTTTGGTGAGGTGCTTGCGGTGGTTGGGTGGTGGGGGCGACGTCGGCTGGCCTGGGTTGGTCGAGTGGTGGCTAGGTGGTCTTGCGGTGGTTTTTGGTGATGTAGGGGTGAGTGGGTGAGAGTTGAGTGGTGGTTAGGTGAGTGGGTTAGAGTGGTTCGGTCACCATGTGGAAAATAAAAAACTCGAGGCCACGTTATGGATTTTCTAAAACCTTGAGGCCACGGTGTGGATTATGCAAACTTAGTATGCCACCGCGTGAATTTCGGCAAAACTCGAGTCTACCATATAGAATTTCCCTTTATTTTTTAGCTGATCTATCAATTTACTTGGATGAGAGTGGTTGAAAGCGAATGTAGTTTTTGGGACTTGATAGAAGTGTGGCTTCAAATAGAGAAGAATGGAGGGAGAAGATTTATGTTAATGATTTATGCGATTCTCTATATTGATTTATGTCTAGCTGACTCATAATCATTTTGGGATTAAGGCTTTGTTGTTGTTGTTGTTGTATTCTCTTTTTAACTCCTAATCCCAACTCACAACATACTTCCCAACTCACAACTCAACAAGCATAAGGGCATCAAAACACTCACCAAAAACACTTCTCATGATAACACCCCCTACACTCTTTCTGGTGTCTCTCTTAACTTGAGCTCTTGATTTGCTACAACATCACTGACTGTGAAATGACTTCATGTGATTTATCCCAAAATCTCTACAATACTTCCCACTCAAGGCGGAGAATGACCGATTTCGATAAAAAACAAAGGAATGATTAACCCTCAAAAACCACTTGACCAACAATGACAAATCAACGTGATCGATATCATATCAACACGGAACACAACACAATTCTATTTGAACAAACAAGAAAACCAAAAGGCATCGATAAATAAAACCAAAGTAATAATATATTGGGAGAATCACATCGTTCGTTTCCTGATTCAATATATCCAAAGATAATGAACGACGAGTAATTTTCAAGATATATACAGAATTACAGATACAGAAAGAATTATTCTGCTAACTATTCCATTGAAGTGGAACGTCTAACTCTCAGGAGATGTAAATCTACAACTTGGGAATTGAATATATATATGACTCCATTTTTTTGACGGCAAGCAAAATATCTGAATCATTTATACATCGAAATGATTTTTCATAATCAGAGTTCATTTTTAAGCTGTCAGCAGCTCATCACACTGAGGACCAATATGACCCTGCTTTCCTTTCGGAGGTCAGAAAACTTGGACGGTTTCAAATCAGATCTTAATAACATTCAGCTCTAGGAGTGATTTTCTTTATTGGCTTTGATTTCGCCTTCATTATATTGGGAATGTGCATATCTAGGGGTTAATCTCAACATCAGTTTGCAGCAGGAAAAAAAACAGCATTTTAATCGAAAATTCAAATTAATCAAGGTGCAACAACCTGTCACTTCGAAAAAAGAAGGTTGAGTAACATATAAGTGACAAGAAATAGTTTAGCTAATTCTTAAGATTCCTATCAATACGTGATTTAGGAAACAACAAAGTCATATGCATAGGACAGTTCTAATTCTATAGCCGGATGAAACAACGTGTTAAGGATATAACAGTAAAAGACTACCCTTCACACAGCTCACGAAGACAAGTCTATCAGCAATTAGAACCATGAAATATATAAATCTCATATAATATCGTAAGGGGGGTAGCAAAAACATCGAACCATTGCTCGTACTGTAATAACCACTCATAACAACAACGGAATAGCAAAATATTAGGTCAATTTCATTAACTGTTGCCCTGATATTTTTGGCCGTTGCAAAGCAATAGACAGGTCACATTTAATATATCGCTCACACTCATGGAGAACCAACAGACTAAGGGAGGCCCACTTTCAAATAAATTGTGACTAATTGTCTAAGATCGCCCATTAACTTTATATCTTGAGTTTGCTTCTATATGATTGATAACATAATGGATCATGAGTAGCAACTACATTACTGTTTGAAATGACAGGCCAAGTTAAACAGTAACCAAAAATGAAAGTAAGACATGATGCTCACGTAATGACTGCGGTAGTCTAAACATACGCGTCTCGATCACCTACCATCTCTGCTGTCCACCGTTGCTGTCTGTTTCTCATTGTCCAGCACCACCTACTAAGAAAATACACAAGCCATGGATGG
>SNQN01000150.1:39840-94041 GCA_008642245.1 Bassia scoparia
CACAACTGACATACAAAAAAAGCTTCAAATCCAAAAACTATGAGTCACTACATGAAACAAATAGAGGGATATGCTAGAGTTCCATAAAATCATCAACATAAATCTCTCCCTCCATCTCCTATAAGCCACACTTCTATCAAATCCCAATAACGCATCGCTTTCCACACTCTTCTCCAAGTAATTATAAATCACTAAAAATAAATAAATAACCCAGTCATTCAACCAAACACCTGTCAATAATTAATTTCCTATTGCCTCCTTATTACCATGTCAAAGGACCTCATATTTTTCCTAAATCTCAGCTTAATCCTTTTTTACTCTATCTAGCTATTAAATAATGATCTTCTGCAATCCCAGTCTCGCCTGAAATTGCAGAATTATGCGTACAATTGCACGAACATGATAATACTAATAACTCACGATGGCTTACTAATGCCCGGAGAACGTGTCCTCTCCGTTACCTTAGCTCTGCTACTGTACCTAATCGCTATAATTCGTCCTGTTTCTTTATGACCTATGTCAGGAGCAGAGGAATCCCAACTGGCAAATATTCTGCTGATCATTATCTTCACACTACCTGTAACCTATACTACTCCTGGACTCACCAGAGGTCAAAATGAATGCGTGGAAGAATGTCATTAGAAGTCGTGAAGCAGCACAGATGCAACAAAGCATCGCAAATCCTATTAGTAAACGTATTAAGAACTAGGTAGAGATTGACTCGCATGATTACTAAATATTCAAAATCATCCAAAAAAATGAACGAGCAACCACGTAGAAATATTTAAAAGCTCATTTGATCTAGCTTGAAACGGATATAAATGGAAACAGCTTCAGATTCAGCATCACTCATCAATATTGCATAAATGCTTGATTTCACACTAACAATGAAGGCGTAACCAATTTAATCACGAATCATCTTATTCTGAACCCATATTGCTAAATGCTAGATAGGAGAGGAAAGCATCTACAAAAAAGAATGAAATACACAGGTAGGTATGGATGTAAAAAGAAAAAGATAACTTATTTATAGAAAAAAAGTAGTTTTAAAGTTGATATAAACGCATAATTTATTTTTTTTAAATTATAAAACAAACAAAAGATCCTTATATACAAAAAATCAATTTAATTAAAAGATGCAGTTATTCACAAAATGACATCTTACAACTAAAAGATACATGTTTCTCATTAACTACATCTTTTAGCACAAAAAGATACAGTTATGCAGTATAAGGGCATCTTTACAATAACCTTATTGGATGCAGCTCAAAGAACGGGACACACTGATCTCTTTGGGCTAAAAAAACCTGCATCAATAAGGTTTTTTCCACTATTGATCATGATCAATACTGCATAGATGCCTGATTTCGTGACACAAACAATGAAAGTAACCAATTGATAATCTAGAATCATTTTATTCTTAGAAGCCAATTTGCTAATTGATAGAAGAGGAGAAAGTCTCTATATAAAAACTGAAAATACTGCAGGAGCTGATAGTCTAAACAAGAATCAGTAAAAACATGATGTTGAACTGAACCTCTGTTATCCAGTACCTCGATGCCAATGTCCCTTGGCCATTTAAGCAGTCCCCACCATTTTCCCGTTGGTTGATTCATCGTCATATCCTAACACACAGTATCACTATACGAAACAGACATTCTTTAAGTCTTCCAAATAGGTTTCAGATACACAACAAACTATAAAGTAAAAAAAAGAAACCTAGATATGACTATCTCTTAAATCAACATTAACTCGCTTCAGTCGCTTGTAAAATAAATTACCTAGTTGGTATCAAAACAAAACTTAATAATGCATACATACTCCACTAGCCATCACTGCTATGTGGTTTATCCAAGACATGCGTAAGTAATGACTTAATACTAACAATGTCAAATTGTCATTATCTCAATATTCCAACAAAATCAAATACATTGCTTGAAATAAACCAATGTCCAATACAACCGCCTTATTCATTAATAGTTAAAACCGCATCCTCCGTTTATATCGCAAAAATCGCAACAACCCCAACCCTAAGCGTCTACCTTATCGAAAATACAAATCTGGCTTCCACCTTACCACTGTATGTGAACATTGTCAGTTCCCCATTACTTACATCCAAAATATCTCAATCTAGAATCCAATGATTTCATTCAAGTTCACATGTCCAATAACATCCAATCTAATATGAGTAAAAAGAACAATCCGAAAAAAAAAAATTGCTTGTTTGGTTGAATCTAGAATCATTCAATAATCTAACCCTGCCATACAATAGAAGATAAATTCCAAACCTATTGTATGCCAAGAAGACTACAACATTCAAAAGAATGTACTGTGGGCAACACAAGATCCACGTGTACTGTATGCAATTAGTTTGCTTTACCCACAAAGACAATGTATATTTAAGATGATAGACTTTCTCACCCAATTAGACCGCATATTCTAAAAAAGAGCGTTGATAAATTATCTAGCGAAAAATCAACAAAAAGACATTTCCTATACACAAAAACCATACCCCAATCACACATTAGATGAGTCGGCTCGAAATAGATCTCAAACATGAGTCATCTCACTAAATCACCACGCCGCATGCGCATGTGAAACTATAAGCATTATGCTTCATCTTATTCTAGAACCCACCAGCCAAAATAAAACAGTAAACTGATAAATTGTAATCTTCTTCCCATGCAACAACAAGCCACAATGATCACATCCTCTAGACAATTCATATACCCATTCCAACGACAATTATCATAGTCAATTCAATCACTAACTACTAATCTCACAATGATAACCCTAACATATCAATCAATTGCAACAAAAATAAGCAAAAATCAAAAAGTCAACAATTAGAATGTAAAGTCAGTCATTGACCTCGTTCAAAGACTAAAACACCGGCTTTTCACATCAAACTAAAGCCTTAAGCAAGCTGCAAACATTTCAAATACAATCATACAAGCCACGAACCTTACGACATTGTAGCCCGAATCAGCACCCAAGGCTAACCTGGTGCGTATCCTACCCACGTGGCCCCATGCTCCTGCCACAACTCCACACCAACCCCCTCCCTAATTCGCAACGCCTTTCAGCGCTATCTCGCCAAAACGCATCATCACATTTTCACTTTTCTTTTCTCCACTCCACTCTATCAATCAAACAATCATCAGATAATCAGTTCATAGTTCCAATTCACTAGCCGAGAAACAATGATAAGTCATTTCAAAAATACTATCAATAATAACCCAAATCGACGGCCAAAGAGCAAAAACTACTCCAAATCTCAAATTGATCAAAAAACTCACTATCGTGATCTGTATCTATAATAAAAAAATTCGCAAATCGCATTTTATTCCCAAAAATATTATGACCCAACTTGTATTACGTGGCATACTCAAAATACCTTAAAAGACTTGATACTGTCAAAATAAAATGATTCATAAACTAACAATTACTTATCACTGACACATAACACATAAAAAAAATCATGGAACTCATCAAACCTTATCAAAGAATTCCACCCTGCTCGGATAATAACTTCAATACCGATCTTGTTTACACTAGACGTCAATTTGACGCATAATCAGACGACTCTTATGCTACATAGCTCACTTTACATCAATCTAGAATCCTCTCTACCAAAAAGTTTCGAATTTCTAGATTTTAGAAATATAAATACAGAACTAGCAGAGATGTGGAAGAAGCGCAAAGTTACGATATCATTGGTTTATCCGATGAGAATAGATTTAGATATCCAATTACAAATAGCTTCACTTCTAAAATAAAGATCTTGACCACTCAATGATGGTAGTGCTCATTTCTTGTCTTCCCAATTTACCTATCCTTCTACAATCTCTTTTAAAATTTACAAAAGTTACATATGTTCCAATATTCGATATCCCGAACATCAAACTAGGCACTTTTTGTCGACTCAGATTTATCAACTTTCATCTATAATGTACAATGTGTAATGAAAATTAAGAACACAGCATGCAAAATCGTCATACGTAATAAATATAGACGTGAACATATTATTTGAAATAACCAAAATAAATACTCCACAACTTAATCCAATTAATTCCAAAATAGAATAACGAAAATAACCTATAAAAAAATATGAGAAACACTGGATTCTTGGGTAAGCAACGAAGAAAGATAAATTACTTTCCCTTGTGTTGTTTATTCTCATTTTGTCAATAAATTTTTTCAATTATGAGAATATATTCATTCATTATTATGAAATATGTTTATATAAAACTTTCACTTTATCTGTCTAATTGCTATCGACTTAACGATATTATTGTCATAATAGTTTTCTTTTGTTTGCTATTATGTTTTTTGATATTTAAGTTTATAGGTAATATATCTATTACTTTTTTTTGCATTTTTAAAAAATATATTAATGATTGTTACGGTGTTTATTCAACAAACCAACTTGAGTTTACATTGCCAAGGACACCATGGTCTCCCCATTGTCACTTGACATATCGTATAATAGAAATTACCAATCAGTTTCTCCTATGTTAGCTCTATAGACTATTACTTTACATTTGCAAATAATATTGGATCACCACTTACAATCAAAACAGAGCTATTGCTATAAATACATATGTTGCTCTAAATGTACATCTAATAAACTACCACCATTCCGGACTGGATCACAATCATGAACTAACAGCTCTGCACCTACTTATTACTTCGTATCACACAATAAACGCAGCTGAATTTATTAAAATAAGAGAGAAGTCAGTTCCTACTAAATCGACTGATTATCTATTGATACAATACAAGGATATAGTGCCAGGGCACTGAAATCGTATGATATCAGTTTAAATTCTAATTTCAGCATCTAAAAATTTAATCACTAATATTTATCTTAATTACCGTCAATAAAACAACTAAACAGTATAAGAAAACAGACACATAAACACTCACTTGTCATACTTACTTTATAGCCGCAAATTATAAGATTATCACTATATCTCCATAAATAAACTAGACTAATTAAAGCAACTACTCGTTAAACTACACTAGGTGACCATCTTCATTCTGTTCCTTTGACAAATTGGACTACCCATTTAAATACGCATATATTACAATATATATACCAAGTTCAAACTGTGATACTCAAGTAAGATCTTAAGAGCTGCTTAAATACTTAAATAACCCCAGACCATATGAAAACTCAAATGTCCTAACTACATCAATTCACTAAACAATTTTAAAAGTTCGTTCAATATATTTGAGGTACGAAACTCTAACAGTAATAACAATGATTCCCACAATTATAATCCTTCCCACACGTAGTATAATAATCCATCACTCCATTACTCCATCTCCCACTTTGAAAATCCTAACGTCACAATCTATCAATCTTAACTAAGGAGTATTTTTTCTCTATAGACAGGCCATAATATTCCTACCTAAGCGGACAATCAACGATTTGGTATGATGTAACATAATATTGGATTTTGCTCACTAATTCCAATAACACATGTACTAGATTGAACATAATTCTTGATGGCCCAAATAGATTAAATGAAACACAATTAAAACATGTAGCTGTCATTTAGTTGAAGAAGAGACCATTATAATTCTAAACAAAAATCTTACTATGTCATCCATAAGATTACCCAGCGCTAAAACCATATTCTCATATAAATATCGATGAGACAATAATTACACACTATGCCTCTTTAAAATCACGTAAACATTTACATCTTAAATTAACGCGTATCATAAGCCACACAAAACATTAAATTGAATGAACCTAATCCATTAGATCATCAGTGCAACAAAATTCTCTCCGATACAATACTAATTCAATTATTTAGTTCTAATAACTAAGAGTAAAATGAGGACTTTTAAAAACTACAAATAAGTATGATTCTATATCTCTCTTCCTACAACAAAATAAGTAATAAATCACATACAACTTCACATTAATATTAACTTAATTGGTGATAGCACCGCCAAATTACATCGGTGGAAATTGCATCATCTTCTGGCAGAATATTAGGATCAAATTGCCTCTTTGACTAAAACAAATAAAGAATGAATTTGCTTTAATCAATTCGAATATAAAATACACTAAAAATCCAATACAGTATGAAAATTCTAAATTTAGTATACTCCTAGGCTTCTTTTCTTTTACTTTGTATTTCGAAAACTTATATTTTTATAATCGATATTACTGAATAAATTCTGTCCCAATTTGACCATGTTTAAAGTCTTTAGTGCCAGTAATAACTGAATCAATTGAAAGCTATACAACAATACAGAAACATAACTAACTAAAAATATATATAAAAACTTAAAATGACCGCGAGTTAATATGTTAGTTAATCATAATTATGACTGTGCTCTTCGTATATTATTCTTCTCTTTCCATCCTCCTTTTAGAGAGATGACAACTATACAGACTCACAATCATAATATAATGAATAATAACATATTAATAATAATTAAATAATTAGTCAGTTCAGTCGCTCCAGTTCCGTCATATCAATTATTCACTTAATAAAAGACCCTAACCTAGAAATGAAGTCCAAATTGCAATACACTTTCATCAATTTCAGATTAATAAACATATAAAGTTCAGAAAAACAAAGTTAGAAAAACAAAAAGAGCCTAGTCAGTAACTGAATATCCTACGATTATCGATACTATTATTATATTATTTATACTTCACTTATAAAGACATCATCTTATTTTAGTCAAAAAGAATCCTACCTCATATATCTAATATTACCATCAAAAGCCTCAAATTCACACATCGTCAACTTTTGCCGCTGCCCATACACAAATATTCATAAATCATCATGTCGACGGCTTTAATATTTACAAAACAATTACCTCATTTATTTGTTGTGCAGATGAAATTCAAATTCTCTACTTTATGTATTATCTCTTAAAGCTCACTTCGCCTGTCTATGAAAGAATTGAAATTTTAAATTTACTCAGCGCCTAGGGCAAAATGAAAATAACAAATTGTCAATTTTGTCAATTAAGGATTCCAGTTCATTCATAACGTTGTTGACTATCTAATGACTTCCGTTCATTCAATTAATCTGTTTTCATCATTTAAGCCATTGTTGTTAATCATTCTATTTCATATCATATTTACTCTGAATTGGAAATTGACCATATTTCAATCTATAAGGACTCATTCAACTAAATCAAGCACGCATACATTTAAGTTAAACAGTATTTCACTTTACTCTATTTGGCACATTTCAATCTAGTACATTTGTATAACTTACACACAATACATCTCAATAAATCATATTTACACCAAAACTCGTATGATTCACACCTAGCTAATATTACCTAGTAGTCTCTGTAAAAGACACACTCAAGCTAAGAGGTGTACTTGACGTTCTGATTTCAATGGTTAGAGATAGCTGTTCATGGATACGAAGCATCAGGAGTATGGATTTCAAATAAACTCCGTATCAATTCCCTATAATTGAGCAAATCAATTTATACATCTAAAAGTCTTCGTCTACCACACAAAATATTGTAGTCGATAACACGAATGTTAAAATGTTAAATCTTAATTTAGGACAATATTGATTTTCTATTTGCCTGGTTTTACCCTATTTACAAGCAACTTCTTAAATCGATTACCTTCGGTGCTCAAGTAAGACTGTAATAATATTAATCATAATTGCGTAGTATTATTAGTCAACAGTCAAAGAGATCAGACAACACCAAGGTAGTCTGAAAACGAGTTATGTTTTAATCTAGTAGCTATCTCTACTATTATGGAAGAAATCAATAGTCCGAATAATATTATATTGCCACTTACTTCAATGACGTTTTTTGTTGCTAACTGCTGTATTTTTACGGGCTACTAACAAAAACCTAATCATAATTAATCATATTTAAACTCTATATCATAATCTCTCAGTATTCAGCCTATACTTCTTCCTATAAAATAAACAGCCCATTACACTTACTCTCTCTATTAATATCAATTATCGTATTTATACGAAGAAATTAGTATTTGTCAGAATGTTCATCTGCATGTCTTGTAGTATCAAAATCACACTCGATTTCCAATCTGATCGTAGTAAATACTCCAATATCAATATTACAATTACAGATAGTCATAAACTACAGTAGACAGCAACATCGATTAGCTAAATATTCGCCCATTGATTAAAGCCATTCCGTCTATCAATGGTGTCTATTCCCCGTTAGCAAATTACAAAACGCACTCACTTGTAAAATAACCAAGCAAACCACCATCATTAATATACCTAAATTTA
This sequence comes from Bassia scoparia, assembly GCA_008642245.1. Lineage (NCBI taxonomy): Eukaryota > Viridiplantae > Streptophyta > Magnoliopsida > Caryophyllales > Amaranthaceae > Bassia > Bassia scoparia. The sequence continues at coordinate 48,108 of SNQN01000150.1, forward strand.
AATTGCAAAAAAACATTCAAAACTCTACAACATAAAATTCAAAAAAAAAATCAATGCCAATAAAAATTAAAAATTCTCAATTGAAACAATTAATACATATTTTATTCAAATAAATAACAATGAGTGTTTCAATCTAATTCCACACTACTGCAATCAATTCACTTAAATTTTTCCACAATCAAAAATACAACAAAACTATACAAAACACAGACACACACACACAAAAGGGAAAAGTGCTCTCGAAATTATTTTCTTCGTCTTCTAACCCCTCCAATATTAAGGCACAAACGCTTCCAATTATCAGATATACTTTTTCTTATTACATTTTGACGCAAATTTAACTAATTCATTGAGATTTATAACTTTTTCATTTCTGGATATTATTCACATTTCAGTATAAATATTACATTCGATATTGCCGGTTTCTTCTAACGTTTCTTCTAACAATTCGTCCTTATAAATACACGGTCTATAAAACCGCATCTCCTACTCGAAATGAACTCCCCCTACACCTGTATGACTACACAGGATCATCTTACGCATGACCTCTCGTAATATAAAAAGAAGAAGATCTAAATTGCCACTAATGATCCACCTAATGAGTGACAAGTCCCATATAACTTTTTAAAACCTAATTTCCGCTAATTTCATAATCCCACTTCACGGATACAACCCAATACAGATCCGAACTTTGCTTCCTCCACCACTTCTCCGCCATTAATTCCTTATCCTTCCACTCAAAACTCTCAGAAAAACATAATGTCGTACTATAAACTCCACAACATGAAGATCTGGTAGTCAGATATACGATCGTCGATTATCGAGCGCTCTAAAATGCCCCTTGAAGCCTCTACTGAATAGGCATATCATCAATTCTACGAAAAGAGTGATTTCTTTTCAAAAACAGTTTAAGTCTTTCAATTATATTTGATACTATTTGACAGTTAATCGATCAATTTGACACTGAATCAACATTTTAGTTCCTCAGTAGTATATTCACTCTAATTTTGAATAAAGCCATTAAATACTTAGGATATTAAATTTATAATATTATATCTCAAAGATAACCCGAATCTCCTAAATATTTAACTCATTTCTAATAGACCCCTCTTAGTAAATGACTTTATATGACTCGAAATTTTGCGGTTACCTATTATCTCTTTTCAAATGTTATATGTATTCGGAAAGGAATTGATTTCAAACACAGAAGTTAGATGATAGTGTGATAGTAAGAGTGCATAGACAAGAATATGAAAATGCGATGAATCCGTTATTGCGAAGATATATCCTCACTACGTTGCGGAAATTAGAGAATGCACGTGCTCAGATACAGAGTAATTGCCAATTTGCATGCCACTCGCCCACCAGTCTGATACACGACTAACAGCACCTGTCTACCCACAATGTGGCTGAATGTCCATACATGTTTAGTCATCGATTGACTTGACATTGACCCTGAATGTCCATGTGTTAAAAGCCTTTTGAACTGTCGAAAAAGCCACGGAGATACTCATTTATCTGGAAAACAGTCAATGTGACGATCATCTTATACATTTCTTAACTTTTGAAATTATATTCTCTTAGCTTCGAATTACTTTTGACTTATCACTCTTGCACATTTTATCCTTCTACTGATAATTGTAATTCTATCATTTCTTGAAATCATAGTTACTTCATGAAATCATACTGAAAATTTTACAACCTCTTTATTGTGCATGAGTGAATCACGTGAATTTTCATCAGTCTTTTCTTTGAGCATATGGAAGAAATTACTTCCTGAACAACAGTATCAGTTTAATTTTCATTGCTGCGTCTAGCAATAAAGATCAAAGCTGACCTATTAATTCTCATGCCGTCATGCGCATGGTGATTATTGAACTCATGTTTGTTAGTCAACCGTCGTACCATCAATGATTGGGTTATTATGTTTATTTTGTCTAGTTTTTTAATGTTTTGTGATTTTTCCTAACATATTCCTTTATATTTCTTTCTATGCCTTTATTATAATTAATTCTGTTCTTCAAATTTAGTGCCCAAAGTTCTATCAATTCTCTAGAAAGGACCTTACATTCCGCTGGATTAACATGAACCTTAAAACATCCCAATAACTAACTTGAACATATGTATGAACTTAATGTTCCTTCTGTACTTGTACTCTTGATCTCTCTTACTCATACCCTAGTCTGTGATTTATCTTCTCTATGTGCTAGTGATATTTTACATATTTGAATGGTCTTATATATTTCAGCCCCAAAACAAGACAAGAGAAATTTTCTTTTCGAGATTTGCAAGTTCTTCTTCTCTACTATTAATTGGAGTTCAATCGACATTAAGACTTGATATCTTATAACAAACTCTCTCCAACTTAATCTAACTGCATATGTTGGAGCTCGCAATAATTGGAAAACCTCAAAATAGTCGACATCTCAATAACTCCTAACATAAGCTCTTAGGTTTTATTTCCAGCATCAATAACCTGTAAGTAGTTTCTAGTTCATGCTTCGATTCGAAAAAACATAGATCGTGTTTTATGATTATAAGTATAAAGAGCTAATGTCCCGTGAATCAATTGATATTTAAATATGTCAAGAATACTCGCTTCTCTATTTTGGCGCAAGTAATAAATTAAACTTAATAAGAAACAAAATTAAAGTCAACAGTTTATTCTAATACAAAAGTTGTCTCTACGCTAGACAATAATACTTTCTGAATGCAAATCTTAAGTCGCATATAAGCATGTATATCCTAGTGCGTAATATCTACACGAATTACTCAGATATCTTCTGAATCATTCATCAACTACATGTTAATTTACATAGCTAACTGACAGTTAATTGTAGAGTCTATAATATAGTTAACTAATACTCATTACTATCATTCATTTTATCTAACACGTATAGTTTGGTCGATCTTGAAAATATTCATAATATAGAAAATCTTAAGCAGCCTTACCTTTCTTTACGCTGTAATATCTACAAGTTAGTCGAAACATAATGACTTATCTGCAACCCAAACGGACACAATTCTTCGGACTGCTTAAAGAATGCCCAATACAGATATATCGCCAAGTACTGATTACAGAGCGTGACACCCCACTTTATTAACTATCTGGTTAACATAACCCAGCTCTATCTTCATTTCTTTTCCCAATAAACTTTCCTCCTTCTATCTATAGCAAATATGGCTTCATAGACTTTAATAATGATTCATGTTATATCAATGGTACTTTCATGTGTGTCCGAAATCAACATCTATTCAGTATTACATGATCACTATGGGAAAAAAAACCTATTTGCATGCATTTTTGCCCAAAGATGCAGTTGGCCTGTCTGCTCCCCATCGCGCTTGCATCACAAATTAAATTTCATCTTCACGACTTATTGATTAAGATGCACTTAATAACTAGGCTGAAAAATCTCAGCTTTAACTTTATAAGATTAGTTATATAGAAACACTAATCTAGCTGTAAAATGTCATGTTTGTAATAATGCCCTTTATCTAAATTTAAAAGATCATTTGTAATAACTCTCTTTTTTGTATTTTAATAAATTTAGAAAAAAAAAAAAAATATCCTTCTTATATCACTTAAAAAACCGACTTTTCCGATATAGAAAAATATGTTACTCAATTTCTGTCCACCACACATTAACCTCATCCGAAACGGATCCATCATGTTTTCTCTGTAATGCTTCTCCTCCGTATGCGTACAATTGCATAATTATGGCTACCTTCACTAATAACCGTATTTATTCATGTAAAATGTATTATCAAACGTTACTCTCTCACAATTATTCACGAAACAACTAACTCTAGGCCATTTGTATTGACTTCATCCAGTCAGAAGTTCTTAAATCATCTATGCCTTCGTATCCGGATTTAAATAATACTTTCAAACTAATTACAAATAGCTTTAAATTAATATCTTTCACCCGTTACTGCTTATGATCTGATATTTAAATATAGAATCCTGCTAGTCAAAACCGCTACCCCTAATTGTATTTATAGATCCAATTACAAATTCGAAATATCGATCCGACTATATGCATTTGCCATCCTTTTCTACGATTACCGGATTACATCTTAACTCCACAGCATCATTTAGACCTTCCGATCAAATTATAGTATTACTAGGTAGATGTAAACTTATTAATATTCATACAGAATATCCGTTTCAATCTACTCATCTTGCATGATCTTCGCACATAGACTCATTTAAACTAGAATAACAATATTAATTACAACCACTCTACACGAATTTACGAAAAATGCTCTTTAAGATCATGTATACTAATAGAAACGTGATAAACGAGACATCACCTATATCCCAAGTTATAACACATATCAACTACACTCACCCAGTAAAATGGATTTAGCGTCTATTTATCTACCTCTATATATTTTCTCTGTCCACTTTTTCGCAGCAGACTGGAGCTCTAGCAGACCTGACGTATCTAAACAAAACATAAGCTCTAACTGGAACATGCCTATTAACATTTTACACAACCTGAAGAAACCTAACTATACCATATAAATCTTCTAATTGTTATTTGAAGGATATGTTGGATTAGATGATTTATTAAACTTATATTATGTGACTACGTAATCAAAACACTGGATGAATTCGTATCTGAACAATCCTTTAGTTGACTGGATAGAAATAGGACAACCAAGCCAAATAGGAAAAAATAATAACGGAAGAAAATTAGGAATGATTTACGACTGATTCCCTACAATATTTATCACTCACTATCTTAGTCATCTATACCGTGAGACATAGTTAATACTATATTGTTGACTTCATATTTATTATTCTCTTAAAACCTCCATCCCACTATCCTTCTTATGTCTAGTGTATTCTTTTGGCGGACAATAGAGAAACGACATCAACAGGGGTTCATACATAGTGGTACCTCTTCCGCTAGATAGATATACGAACGCAATTTGAATAGCTTACCCGGCAGCATACCATAATGCCTCCATGTCTATCTTATCATTTTCTTGCTTCTCATCTGTATTTAATTATAGCCTTCTCATAATTTTCTTGAAAGTATTGTAATTAGTGCTATACTCATATCCATTTGTATCAATTCAATACGAAAGCAAACTAAACTATAGATAGAAAGAACTAGTCACCTTCTACACAAATATTATCTCAATTATATACAGATGTGCTCCACTTTAATCAGAATCTCTCTCATCATTTATTGAATATACCATGTTCATAATTTATAACTCCTACATGTTATTGCCAGGCCTACGCCCCAGATAAATATCAGTCAACAGTTAAAATTACTATTATTTTGCTATTCTCGTGAAAGCTTATGCTGATACAGTACGGCAATTTCGTATTTTTTTGCTTCATCACCCATTTCCTCAGTAATTAATTGAATAGGAATCTTTATATCCATATCATTGTATCTATTTCCTGTATAGACTTGTCTTCGACTCTATGATTAAAGGTAATCTTATAAATTTTTCATCCGTAACCGTTGGTCTCCGGCTATTAAAGTATACAACTCCTCAATGCATCACCTGTCCCGTTCCTAAATCCACGTACGGATAGCAATCTTAAGAACTTAGCTCGCAAATATTGACTTCCTAATCGTACTACATACATATCTATTTTTCGGATTAACTGTAATTGCACTTGAATAATATTGAACTTCGTATAAATGCTTTTTCCTCTGCAATGATTGAATGTTTTCTAAACCAATTCTTAACACATCACGCCTAAGTCGACTCCATAACTTGATAGCAATCAAATGCACACATTAAGAAAACTCACTCCCTGAAACTACTTGAAATGAAATCTTCACTTATGCGAACTTCCAAGTTTCCACACTAACCCTACCCTGCATAGATCTAGCGCAGCGACTAATTTATTATCTCTCTATCATACGGAACTCTGTTTGCACAATCAAGCTGCTAGAAAAGAATCTACCTTCGGGTATAACAAATTCTATCAGATAGAACATCCATAAACATTCATAAATCGGTATTACCGCGGCACATAAACGGTAGCTCACTTACATATATTCTGAATCTCGATCTCCCTAGGTCTTTGCGCGAAAAGTTTTTACATCTCCTTGAGTAAGCTCTAACCACTTCATAATAGATATTGAGCCCAGAATATATTCTGTTTCATCTTGTACCCGATAGACAGCTTTAGCTCGGATCTATAGCCTGAATCTATAACTTCTCTCATTCACATGTTAATCCCACCAATAAATTACCTTTTCATTACTTTCTATTGAGGCACAACGACGTAAATAGTAGACTCTCCCTTACTTCACAAGAACTTATATCCATCTACCTACATTTTCCTACTACGTATGCCACTTGTATTTTCTGGTTTGAGTCAAAGAGTGTTATTTGATGTGAATTATGAATATCAAATCATTCGAATTGAAATGTTTTCATCTTTAACTCAAGTGGTTGTAGGTTGTTAATCATCTCCAGGTTTTTATCTTCGACACTTTCAATCTCCCTTAGCGGGAAGATACGTCGAACACTTTCTCATAATATCACCCTTGACAGCATTTTCAATTCGTTCATTCCATTAATCAACTCGAGATGTATTTAGATATATTTACCATTTAGTATTACATATCTATTAGGGTTTAATAGAGAAGTTTTTTCTTGGATACCCTTATCTTCATCTTATTGTATCATTCTGTAGAATACATCTTATGTACCACAAATGGAATTGGTTAAGCCCGTAATTATTTAGTTCTTATTTGATCTCCTCATAGTATAATGTTACGTCTAGAACATTCTCACACCTGTTCCAAGTCTAGCCTGTTCATCTTTCGTCAGACTCAATCTCACTATTCGTTTCTAAAATTAACTTATCACAGATATCCATCAACATGACACAAATATTCTGCGCAACAAATAATTTCTCGAACAATGATACTACTCTGGAGATTAAAAGTAGAGAATTATCGTCTCCCACCTATATTACCCTCAAACCTACTCAATCTTTAGACTAATCTCATGAAAATCTTTTGTATTATCCTACTATAGAAGAAAATCAATACATTAACAGCGCATAAGATTAGGAATAATTCTACTTTACACTATCACTTTCTAGCATATCTTCCGGAAGCTTCTAATAAGTGAACGTCTCTTCTCTATTACATTTAAAATTTCACACTAATTCCAATTTATCATAATTATTTAATGTAAAATTTCTACATTTGCTCTACCTACTTTGTATTTGTGATTACCATCTCATCTCCACGCTACCATACGTGCATAATGTTGACACTTGTGCAGTTCCTCGACATTGACTCTATAATCGTATTATCGTAGTTTTTCTACGCGTTCACTCCACATCAATACATGCATAAAAACTCTGACCTAGAGTACTGTCGAAAACGTCATCTCATTAACACGTCTACAAAAAGAATCTAACCAAATGCACCAAAGTTTTTAAACTTCTTTCCTATTCTACACAGAGTAGATTATATTATTTGATTCAAATCAAAGGATTAAATTCCACATTCTGTGTCAATCTATTTTTAAATGCAGTTTCAATATCTGCTAACACATACTTACTTAAGAATCTACTATTGCTTTTCCCTCCTTAGCATCCAACTCACCAACAAAGCATATTCATTAATCAACACGCATTACATGGAAGTTACTCTTTGTCCTCATCAAATATGTTTTTCACTGTTTCCAAAAAAACAACAAAAAAAGTGAGTCTAAACTTAAATTACCTGCTGATATAATTACAGACTAAACACCATTTGAAACTATTGAACTCTAATTATATAAATCATTAAAGCATCTAATTAATTTTTATTGCTCTTCGGTGAAAAAAACGCACCACCATAAAGTGCGATCCACGAGAGAGTGCTATAGTGGAAACCTATACCAATCTAATTCTTAAACTACCAGTGATACCTCCTCTCCTTTCTTATTTGACCGTACATTTTTTGTCTCGCCTACTGCTAATTCTGTGTTAAAATATTATAGTAATAGTTAGTCTATTCTAGCGCAACAACCGATAACAATTCTTAACTAATCAATCATAGGTAAATGCCTTTCATACATATACTCTTCAAACAACACATGTCCTTCCTAAGACTATGCAATAGCTAAGTGCTTGGATATTTCTCCCTAATCTTCCCGATCTGATTCGGCTCGCCTCTACATTTCCTCACTTTCGGTTGCACTTTGATCCCGACATAGCGTTAAACCTTCAACCATTAGCAGAAACCCTTTATTTTTTGTGAATTTCATTCTATAAGTTCATTGTATTTGTTTATTTGAGCATGTATGTTCTTACTGCATATTATCATTCTGTTCTCCTCTCAAATGCTTCGTTTTAAGAATAATCGTCTTAAATTTTACTTTCCAATTCCAAATTCTCTTTTGATTAATAGACACTCTATATCTTTTATGGAGTCATTATTCTTTACTTTTTCTAGTAACTATGCTTCTTTATATATATTGTCCGAATGATTAACAATTATCATTAATATGGAAGTTTATTTGATTCAGTAGCTTAAAAAATAAATTAAGATATCTGTGAATATCATTTACCTGACACCGTAAACTATCTAGTCTAGAGTTGTGAAATTTATTTTCTCCAAGTGCTAGTGCTTAAAAGTGTAACAAAAGACTCTACCGTCTATGTTAACGTAGGATCACGACCTACATATGAAAAAAGTTTATAATATCTTAAATCAAATCTTGCACATTAGGTTTTTTAGTCATCTCAAACCAACTCACCTGACTTATTCATTCTGAGTGCAATTCTAGAAGTTTAATAGCATACAAGATTATAATAAAAATCTCAGTTAGAACATATAAAATCATTATAATAATTTTCCGATGCGAATTATCGAAGTTGTCTTAGTTATTGGGAAATGGATATAGCTTAGTATATATCTCATAAAATATTTAATTTTAACAATCGTAGTCATATCTTGCTAGATAGGTTGCTTTAAGAATTGAATATGGGATAGACAGTTTTTCTATTTCAATCTATTCGTATCAGTGTATTTTTGGTGAACTATTTCTTTGCAGCCTCATGTCAATATCAATTCTCTCTGCGCAGTAGTATTATACCAAGAACAGGAATCCAGAGCAATATCCCGTCAAAGGTTACTTTGCTTACTGATGTATTTTTAGCTCTAACTTGTTAAGGATTCTTTGAAAACTAATTGATTTATGTACATCTTCACCTTATTATCAAGAATTTCATTTGCAGTTTTGTTTACAGAAATATGACTTCTTCAAACAGAGGTGCCACAGAGAACAAGAATGTGAATGAAGGCCCCAAGAAAAGGTTCTCTCATCAATTTTTTATTCTTTTGAACACATATTTATTGCTAATCAGATGAGTTATTGCTTCATGTTGTGCTTAGGCGTACACATAACCAACATGATTCTTTGATTTTTTATCTTCTGGTGCAAATGAATAAGATATTATAGAGATTGACACTTTGTGTATTTTGCAGTCGGACGTGCACGAACTAGCTCAGTCATCCTAAGTTAAGCAATGTCGTGAGATAGTTGAGTTACGAACAAGTTAAATACTATATAGGCAATTGATTTATAATGCAGATTTTTTTTCCCCTTTCGATTTGTGTTTTAGTCTCAAATCTATTGAAAGAACCACCTTTAACAAGTAATGCTCTCTGTTGTTTATTTTTTCCTCACATATTACACTTAAACCTGTCTTGAAACTCTTAGAAGAACCAGTGCAGAACTTTAATTCTTATCTATCTTTCAGACAAATAAAGAGTTGTAGACTAAACTGAAGCTAAGTTATATAAAGGAGAACAAAAGCTACAACAGGAAATAAATATAAATGGTATGTTTCTTAAGCATCCTTACTATAACTCTTTCTATATCTCTCCCTTTGACCTTGTTCCCTCATTTTATCCAACACTTTGTCTCTATAAGGTACGAGAAGCCCCATCATTTGTCTGTTACATAGATCATCGATTCCTTGCATCTTTCTATGCCAGTGCTATCTGAACTAGATTTCTGAACAGTTGAGCTATTAACCTAATAATGCTTGAGCAAAATTGACATTATAACTTTGTTTAAATAGTATCATCTCTGATCTAATTCTTTGAATTGATATTATATGCTTGTAAATATGATCTTCCCGCTTGCAAATTCTTGTCTATTGTATTTCTCCGCAAAGATACCCAAGACTTGTGAATACTGCTTCTGATTATTCTTTACAATTATTTTATGTTTTACAACTTTTTACTTTCCACAATACTTTCTATCTAGAATATACTAATTTTGGTATTAGTGACAACTATAGCCACATCTGTATGTCTGAAGTGTCTGCTTTCCTGTTCTCTCCTACTCAGCATTCAATTGTTCGATTATAGATTACTAATATGAACAAATAAACCACTATGTACACCATATCAGTTATCCCTTGTCGTTAAGGCCTTTAGCCTTTCCTCTAAATTTATTTCGTTCATTTCATTTATTACCTTACCTTTCTCATCCTCACTTGCAAAAAAAGAATCGGCATAGAAATTTCAACAGTAGAGTCGCATAAATAATCAAATGACACAATTAAACGATAATGTCTTTCCCTAATTCCCTGAGCGGCTTGTCCCCCTTCCCCACGCCTTACCAAAACTCCACCCAAACACAGATGACTTGACCCTGTACATTCCCTATGTGCTTATCTTACCACCACTACTCGTATACTTCTCAATCATGAACTACAGGCCACCTGTGTAAGAGAAATCAGCAAGCTTCCTCAGGAATCTATCTTCATCTAATTTCTTTCCTTTTTCCACTTATTCTAACCAAAATTATATGATTACTGCTGGTTGCCTCCTCTTCTGATTCTTATGATTAGTTTACCAGTCTTTCTGCATAAACCCTAATGTTGTTAGATTACCTTAGCAACCATAATGAAACTCATATTTAGTTCTTCTTGTTCATATAGTAACCTGCTATGTCTTCTGTTGTTATTATGTATTTCGATAATCTCACTCCGCAGTACTATGCGACCTCGCTGATATTAACAAGATCATCCTATATCTTATTTTATAACCCAACGGAGCAGTATTGGAATATTTCATAGATCTGCTGGTTGCTTCTCTTCCACGGCACGACAGTAAGGTTGCTCATGAAAGTTGCACCTATACTACAGAAACAGTCTTCATTTCCGACTTCTTATCGCCTATGTGACACTACAGAATTCGCGTGGAAAAATGAATCCAACGTAATGACACGCATTTAATCTCTTTCTTTCTTGCCATCTCACCTGCTAATCTCGCAAGCTCAATGACAATGGACTTCACCTTCCGTCGCTCTACTTTCGTCACCTACTTTGTTTTGTTGCGACGTTGTGTACTAGAACCCTAAGCCTTTATCTGTAAGCAAGGATGCGTGCGTATACTGACGATTTAGCTTTTCGAGTCAGAACGCTACAATTATCCTGTAAGTACTTTTAGGCTAAACTAACACCACGAGGGAACATGATTATACTGATTGATCGATGTTCAGGCGGAGAAGTTCTTGATGTTTTCTAAAAATGTTGTGCAATAAATGATGTTTTCTCAACCATTATATTCTCTGGAATAAATTAAGAAGTTATATATAGACCCCATGCACCCGTGCGCTTTGTTGTTGTTGTTGTTGTATTCTCTTTTTAACTCCATCCATGCTTTATTTCTAGTAGGTGGTGCTGGACAATGAGAAACAGACAGCAACGGTGGACAGAGAGGTGGATGGTGGTATCGAGACGCTATGTTTAGACTTACCGGCAGTCATTACGTGAGCATCATGTCTTACTTTCATTTTCTGGTTTACTGTTTAACTTGGCCTGTCATTTTCAACAGTAAATGTAGTTGCTACTCATGATCCATTATGGTTATCAATCAATAYAGAAGCAAACTCAAGATATAAAGTTAATGGGCGAGTCATTAGACAAATTAGTCAAAATTTATTTGAAGAGTGGGCCTCCCTTATTCTGTTGGTTCTCCATGATGTTGAAAGCCAGTATATTAAATTTGACCTTGTCTATTGCTTTTGCCAACGGCCAAAAATATCAGGGCAACAGTTAATGAAATTGACCTAATATTTTGCTATTCCGGTGWTGTTATGGAGTGGTTATTACAGTTACGAGCAATGGTTCGGATGTTTTTTTGCCTACCCCTCCTTAYGATATTATATGGAGATTTTATATATTTCATTGGTTCTAATTGCTGGATAGACTTGTCTTCGTGAGTCTTTGTGAAGGGTAGTCTTATACTGTTATATCCTTAACACGTTTGTTTCATCCGGCTATAGAAGTTAGAACTGCCTATGCATATGACCTTGTCGTTTCCTAAATCACGTATCTGATAGGGAATCTTAAGAATTTAGCTGCAAACTATTTCTTGTCACTTATATGTTACTCAACCTTCTTTTTTTCGAAGTTGACAGGTTGTTTGCACCTTGATTAATTTGAATTTTCGATTAAAATGCTGTTTTTTTCCTGCTGCAGAACTGATTTGAGATTAAACCAGCCTAGATATGCTACACTTCCCAATATAATGAAGGCGAAATCAAAGCCAATAAAGAAAATCACTCCTGAAGAGCTGAATGTTGATTTAAGATCTGATTTTGAAACCGTCCAAGTTTCTGAACCTCCGAAGAGGAAAGCAGGGGTCATATTGTCCTCAGTGGATGAGCTGCTGGACAAGCTTAAAAATGAAGCTCGTGTGATATGAAAAATCATTTCGATGTATAAATGATTCAGATATTGTTCTTGCCGTCAAAAAAATGGGAGTCATATATATGATTCAGATTCCCCAAGTTGTAGATTTACATCTCCTGAGAGTTAGACGTTCCACTTCAAATTGGGAATATGTAGGCAGAATAATTCTTTCTGTATCTGTAATTCTGTATATATTCTTGAAAATTACTCGTTCGTTCATGTTATCCTTTGATAATGATTTGAAGTCAGGGAAACGAACGATGTTGATTCTCCCAATATATATTAACTTTGGTTTTGATTTATCCGATGCCTTTTGGTTTGTTCTTGTTTGTTCAAATAGAATTGTTGTTGTGTGTCCTGTGTGATTTGATATTCGATCACGTTGATGTTGTCATTTGTTGGTCAAGTGGTTTTTGAGGTGTTTAATCATCTCCTTTGTTTTTTTTAATTTCGAAATCGGTCATCTCCGCCTTGAGTGGAAGATATTGTAAGAGATTTTGGGGATAAATACACTTGAAGGCATTTTCACATCATTATTTACAAATCAAACTCAAGTTAAGAAACACCAAAAATTAGGGTTTAATGAGAAGTTTTTGTTAGTGTTATGCCCTTATGCTTGTGAGTTGTGATTGAATATTTGTTGAGTTGTTATCGATATAATATATTTTTCATGTTCCTCACAGTGTTAAAGTATCGACCTGGAAGATTTTTCCACTTCCAATTTTAACTTGTGCGCTCTCTTTATCTTATTTTCTCAATACTTCTAACTAATCATTTTCCAAATAATTTCTCTACAAATAGCTTAGTAGAAATGCTCATGTATTATGGCTTTCTTTAAACCATTTCAAATTCTGTTTGTTAGTTTTTGTTTTCCTTCGAATAGAAGGGAAAACTAAGCATATATAGATGTATTTTTCATTTAAAATTTTTCTGCATCTTGAAACTTCGTAATAGCTTCTCATTTATACATTAAAATTTCAATGAATCCAATATTATGCATAGTCATAAGTGTATAATTTAGTGACATTTTCTCAAAACTCTACTTTATTATGGATACCATCATTTAACTATTTGTGGACATCGTAGAGCTTAATTATTAATCGTTAATTATTTTCCCCAACATATAAATGTGTTACTCAAAATTCAATATAATTGTCATACGGACTAAACTCGAAGCAAAAAATCTAACCAAAAATTATCCAAGCTTGTTACTTCTTTCATCATATTATTATTATTTATTTGATTCAAATCAAAGGATTAAGTTCCCAATTTTTGCTACTTATTTTAAATTGCAGATGCAATCATGATCATCATCTTTTGGAATTCTTATATTGCTTCATCACTTACAAGAATCAAAACAAGCATATTCATTTAAACATTAATGGAAGGTTTATCTTTTGTCATCATTCAAATATTTTTTTCCTTTCAAAAAAAAAAAAATCATTCAAATATTTAATAATTACAAAATTAAAAACACCATTGGTACATTAATAAAATAGAAATGCAAATAATAATTTTTTATGGCTCTCTGTCGTGGAAAAAGCAGCCATGAAGTGCTTCACGTGTTAGATTTGCGTAAATGGCTCCAATTCATACCATATCTAGTGATTCATCTCCTTTTCCTCTCTTTTGTTGTCATTTTGTTGTCTTTGCTATTATGATTTGGAGTAATTTCACAATAAATGTTGTTTTCAGTAAAAATCTTAGTGAATAATTCAATTTCTTGTGAAAAATGGGTTCTTTTGATGATAGTGCTTGGGATTTGCCCCTTGATTATTTCATTGATGATGTCGCTTCCCCTAATTTTTCATGGGTTGACGTTGATCCCAGGTAAAGTTTCAATCTTTGTCATAAACCTTTAATTTTTTTTTGTATAATTTTCATTCTGATGAAATTTCATTTGGTTTATTTGGTTTATTTGATGCATGTATGTTGCAATTTATATTTTTAATTTTGAGTTGGTGAAGAATGAAGTGGTGAAATTAAGCTTGAGTTGTTACTTCAATTTCAAAGTTTTGGTTGATTGTATATTAGAAATCTAGTCTTTGATGGTAGTCAATTTGCTTCTTTCTTTTTAGTAACTTATGCTTCTTTAATAATATGGTGGAATTAAGTTTGATTTAATCTRRWAGTTGTATTGTATGGTAGTTAAAAAATAAGAGAATACTTGGTGAATATCTTGAACAGTGAATTTCTGCATTTTGAGTAATTTTTATTTTCTGCCAAGTGCTAGGTGCTTAAGTGTAGCAAAAGGTTGCATCTTGGATGGTTTTTAACATGTGGAAGTATTTTTTTTTGAAGTGTCTATTCTTGATGATAGGTTTTGGTCACAAATGCACATATTTGGGTGCCATGTCTTAGTTTGGTACATAAGAARGATTTTAGTGATAATCATAAAAATTAGAAATATTATATAGCTTCTTGGCTAATTATAGTGTTTGCTTGAGTTTGATTGGAAAATGATTATGAGCTTAGATCATGATGTTTTATCTTTAACATCTAGCTTACTTGTAGTGGTTGCTTAAGATTGATTATGGTAGGACAATSTTTTTGATTTCAAATTATGGTGATCTGTATTTTAATATGGTGAACACTTTCTTGCAGCCTCAGTGTCGATATCAATTTCTCTCGCGCAGGTAGTATTATACAAGAACAAGAATCCGAGAGGCAATATCCCCGGAAAAGGTGTTACTTTGCTTTACTTGATGAGTTTTTAGGCTGTCTTAACTTGTTAAGATTGTCTTTGAAACTAATTTTATTGTGATRCAAWCTTACATTATTATGAAATTTCTTTGCAGTTCTTGTTTCGAAATTGACTTTTCACAGACAAGTAGTGTGCCACAAGAACAAGAATGTGAAATGGAAGGCCCCAAGAAAAGGTTTTTCTTTGCTTCAATGTTTTATTTCTTTTGAACACATATTKTATGCTAACAGATGCAGTTGTTATTGCTTCATGTTGTTGACATTAGGGTCTCACATAAACCAACAGATTCTGTTGATTGTTTTATCTTCTGGTGCATGAATTAGATAGACTATAGTAGTGTTTTGACTTTTGAGTATCTTTGTGCTATTTTGCAGGGGACGTGCAGCTGTCTACAGCAATCCTAAGTCTAAAGCATGTCGTGAGAGGGAACGACGGGAGAAGTTAAATGACAGGCATGTAATTTGATAATGCAGATTTTTTTCCCCTTTTCGTTTTGGTTTTAGGCTCAATTCTATTGAAGAAGGGGACACCTTTTAACAAGTAATGCATCTCTTATGGTTTKATTTTTCTTCCTGTCACAGTTTTCTAAACTTAAACTCTGTCTTGGAACCTGGAAGAGCTGCAAAAACTGATAAATTGGCTATATTATCTGATGCRATAAGAGTTGTGAAACAACTAAGGACTGAAGCTGAGGAGTATAAAGAGGAGAACAAGAAGCTACAACAGGAAATCGAAAATTTAAAGGTATGTTTTTCATAAGCCACATTACTTGAACTTTCTTATATCCTGACCTGTTTCCGCCATTTTTATGAATCCTTTTGGTTTTMATAKTGTCAAAGCCCCACCTTTTGTGTGGAATGTTAATCGTGGATCCTCTCTAGTTAGCTATTTGTTATCTGAATCTAGGATTCTTGAGCAGTTGAGCTTCTTAACCTAATTACATGTGCTTGGAGCAGTTGAGCATTATACTTTGTTTGAAATTTTATCTATCTCTGATCTAATGTCTTTTGAGTATTTGGTAATATTTGATATGCTGTAAATTGTTTCCGCTTGCAAATTCTTGTTTCTGATGTATTGTCTTCCGAGTACTTGGTAATATTTGACTTTGCTTCTGATGTAATGTCTTTTACAATCTTGTTTTTGATAGTGTTATACAACTTTTTTCTTTCCGTCACAGATATTGTTTCTATGTCGTTAGAATACAATTATGATCAAGTATTTGAGGAACTATAGCCAATATCTTAGGCCAATTCTGCTTTTCCTTGTTCCTCCCAGCTTCAGAGATGGTTSGMTATGTATTTTGATATGCAAATAAGACATTGTGACACCATTCAGTTACCCTTTGCTTGATCTTTACTTTAAAAGAGTTTATTGGCTGTTCCATTCTTAACCTTAGCCTTTCACTGCAGGCTGAGAAAAATGAACTTCGCGATGAGAAATCAACTTTGAAGGCTGAAAAAGAAAAGATGGAGCAGCAATTTAAAGCAATGTCTGTTCCTGGTCCGGGGCTTGTCCCCCCTTATCCACCAGCCTACCAAGCTGGACCAAACAAGATGGCTGTGTACCCTAGTTACGGTATGTTCCCTATGTGGCATTATCTTCCACCAGCTACTCGTGATACTTCTCGAGATCATGAACTCAGGCCACCTGCTGCTTAAGAGGAAATGCAGCTAGTTTTTATCCTCTGCAGGAAATCTGTGATCTTCATCTGAAGTTTTGGCTTTCCGCTTTCCTTTTTTCTCTTTGTTTCTCTAAACCTAATGTATATAATGCTGGTGGACTCGTTTCTTCTGATTCTTAGATGTGTGTAGCCAGAGTCTTGTGGCATAAACGCCTTGTAATGTTGGTAGATTATGCGAGAACATTAATGAAGACTCCAGTTATTTAGTTGCTGTCTTGTTTTTCATATAGTTGAGATCCTGCTATGGTCTTTCTGTCTGTTATGTATTCCGGATGTATCATCATCGAGGATCTTTCACCTCCTGATATACAGTACCATGGTTTTTTTAACAAGCGGATCATATATGGAAATGGTCATAGATCTGGTCTGTTTTTCTTCTGTGYACTGCAACTGAATGAAGGTTGCTGGATGAAGTTGGCACCKCCAGAAACGATGTTTTCGTTTCCTGCATTTCATGTGAGGTAAATCACAGACGGAGTAATATACCAGCAGAAYGTGAGAAAGGAATAATCTTCGAGTGTTCTTGACTATTCTTTCACCGCAGATGGCAGCTCAGATGACAATGGTGACGTCACTTTGCCGTCGCTGTTGTGGGAGGGGTTGGGGGACAGAAAGGCCAAAGCCCTTATCATATTGTAAGCAAGGGATGTGCAAGATACTGGACATGTATTGAGGCTTGAGGTCAACGCCTGTTACTATCTGTAAAAGTTGACTTTTTAGCAAAATCTGAACAAGGGGAACTGAAGATACTGTGATGCAAGTTGTCAGAAGTTGTCAGGAGTGTTGTTAGAAAAATGTTTTGTCAATGGAAATGCGTGATTCACGACCATGTGAATTGTGATTATGTGATATTTATATTAACTTCAACTTCAAATGCTGCATCTGATTCAGTCAACCACTTCTTGATTATAGTTTTATTATGTACAATAGTTTAGGAAGTGAGCTTACTCTTGTTGCTGATATATTGTGCAAAGTAACTGGATCTGAGGTCAGATTGCGAGAAAACCGATTGTTATGTTTGAAATATTGCATCGAAGAATCCAAAATCACATACTCGTAGTTGTTATAGTTAGAAAATTTTAGCAGAGAATCGACGTTTTGATCTGTATGTAAACCAGGAGACTTACTCTCATGGAAAACTAATTTCATGAGCAAAAACTATGAAGATTACTTAGGCTTTCGCTAAAAAAGTTTGAAAGTGAACGTATATTTGAGGCATTGTGATGTGTACTCAAAAATGGACTTTTTTTGATTTTGTTCATTTTAATGGAAAATCGAGTTTTTTCTCTGATCATCTAGTATTTTATAAGGCTCATTCAAAAAAAAAAAAAAAAAAACTTTTACATTTTTCGAAAACCGCTCCTTTTCTCACATATTTTCTCCAAGACCATGTTTTTCAGTTTTAGATGCATAATTCTAAAATAGTTAAAAAGGTAAATCCTATAAGTTTCGCACCTATTCCAAGTGCAATCATAGTGGGGCAATTAAAACTTTAAGGACAGTGATATCACGTCCTAATCTCAATTTTCCTAAAACATAATGTATATTGCATAAATATACTATAGCATCGCCGATGGTGCTTCGCCAATTCTTAAATCGGAAAGCGACCTTCCTATGCCCTTCAAGTTGGTTTGTAGGACTGTAGAAGATATACAAGTTTACAAGATAGCCTCCAAAGTCTGAAATATCTCTATTTATAGGAAGGGGGAGGAGAATGAGTGGTTCCCCCCTCTTAAAAGACTTTTATACCCTAATGAAATTTAAAAATTATGAATTATCCTTAATAATTATGTGATTAAATATAATAATGCCATAATTTTATGTGATAATTACAAAATATAAACAATGACATTATTTCAATTGTATTAAAACATATATTGTATTTTGAATTCAACTTGAAAGACATAATTATTTACAAAATAATTACAATCAGATAAATTTGCTACAGCTATAAATCTTTTATTATGATACAGCTCATATATCATTTTTGATGAAATACGATATTTTTTTTTTTCATAAAACAAGCACGCATCGCGTGCACATAAAAACTAGTTGTTCCTACACCAACAACAAGAGGATAATAATACTAATAGTAGCGATATGATGATGTTATACTCCTCCTTGCGATTTCGGGTCATAATGAACGGAAAATTCCTAGTTAGTCAATGCAATGACATTTTTGTAAATAAAACAAAAAGAGAAAAGAAAAATGGAAAAATTGTAAATAAAATATTCCATTATTTACCAAAATGTCATTGGTTAACAATTTTGTCAATCACTGAATGTCCCAGGCAGCCCTCGAAACGCATCTTTATAGAATAACAACTTCTGCGGTCTGATTTTTTATGAGTATTCAGATAGACAAGCAGTTTGATGTTGTATCCGTGTTTCTACTGCTGCGATCACTCGTCTCGTTGTATCGTCTTAACGGGATGCTGCGATCACTCTCCTCCCACCACTGCGCCGTGACATGAATGACTTGAAATCAAGAATGCAAATCGAGAAGTATGACTTTGAAATCGTCCTCGTCTATTTGCCCGTGTGCGATGATCAAAGACCCACAGCTGTTCCAGGAGGCAGTCAATATGTGCTTTCTAACCTGGTCGATATTTGGAAGCAAATGCACAAGACTGTTGTTCTTTAACATACACAATGCACATTCATGAAGCACGACCTGTATTTCCAAACTGCTTGATTGGTATCATACTAAGCAAACAAGAAATCTTCTGATTTCGAAGTGTTTCATTGAACAACGTATATGATGCAGATGAAGGAGATGAGCCATTGGATTTCGATATGCCCTGCTCTGTGCTTCAGTTGGCCCTAAACATGAACCATTGTGGAAGGTATTAATGGAAGTGTCCTTGCATTTGGAAAAGACGGCCATATTCTATTCTTTAGATGCTGAACATACACCTCTACAGTCCTGTGATCCTGATGAATCGAATCTACCAAGGCCTACGCGATGAGGTCATAACCATTGTCCTAGGCGTCTGTAATGTTATGGTGTGGACTATGCTATCTTCGTAAGTGCTACTGGTGCTTAAGCACGTATTTTTGCGAGATAATCAGTTTAAATAAGTTTATTATTCTAATAGCAAGCATAATGAAAGAATATATTTTCGATCTGTTAAACGAAAACTGTAGTAGCGAAACAAATAATTTTACCAGAACACAAGCATCTTTCTGCAGGATTATAGCCTGAGAAACTGATCGATTACAAGGTAATATCAGCATAATGAAAACTGCAGTATAGGAACAAATAATTTTACATAACATACAAGCATTCTTTCGCAGATATAGCCTAGACCTTCAAAGTAATATCAGCAAATGATCAGATTTGACAACATTTTGCCTTAAGCTTGGCAAGTTTGAAATAATACTGTCATTTTACTAAGCTGTTATCTAGTTCTGTCACCATACTATCTTATCGGATGCAGTGAATGCCTTCGGTTGATACGGTGGCGAAGTCTTCGTTTTGTGCTCTCTTGCCCCACATTAAAGTTACAACAAAGATGACGATACCTGCCCCTTGATGCTGATCATGCACGCGCAATAAGGAAAACATAAACTTGAATTAGTTCTGATTCGGCTTATTTGTAAACTTTAATTGATTGTCAGAAGTTAATAATCCAATTTACCTTCCTATGTAAACGCTTTTCTCCAAGACAAAATATGCTAGCACGTAACGATATCGTTGAAGACGATTGAACATGGTCACAAACACAGGTCCTTCTGTGCGCATCTCAACTGAAGGAGACGTTTAATCCTGAGCAATTAACTCCCTCAGTTATATGATACAAACACATCTCAGTACTGCGACGAAAAAAAAAAAAAACTGGTGGGATCGGAAAATGAGCCAGTCTTATTCCGACAACAATCTACAGAATAAACGATAGAAAAGAGGTTGATGTTAAACCGATGCCCAAGCTGTGGGTCCTGCTAACAAATCTGTGAAAATGCCCGAGCTGACACCCCTGAGAAACTACCATGCGTAGGATAGGTGTGCTGGATATCGTTTCAGGGTGGAAGCCTATATTTGTCAGCGTACCATGTATTACTATTTTAAGTACACATTATCCATGTTGTTGTGATTATCGATTCAAAGGAATAGAATTAAAAACCTGCATAATGTACGACAGGGACCATGTTATGCAGCTTGCAGCAGTTATAACCGAACCTTTTAGCCAGTTCTCGTTAGCAGTTGCACTTCCTTGTATATGTAGCAGAGGATTCCATATGTTTTTAATSGTAGATCCTTTGTACATTGTTATGGCCATGACACCGCTCAATGAAATTAAGGTTCCCAAAACCTTTGCTGTTCCTCGAGGATTCCRAATGTCAAGGACTTCAATCCTGCATAAATTTAGATTAAAAGGGCAATTCTTGAATGCTAAACAGGACTGCAAGAGGTGTAATTTCTACTCACTTGAGTGTTACTGCAATAATAAACGTTATGGAGGCTATTGTGTTGATCATTGACGCGACAAAGGTGGGTGAAGTATACTTTAAGCTTGTGAAGTACATGTTTAGCGTCAATCCCACCCTGAACAATCAGCAAATTTWTATTACTCGCGTAATAGAGATTTCAAGCGCGTTACAGACATATGTTGTATTGCAGAACAAGCGACCGGATGTCCTTTTGTTAGTATGAGAACTTGAGAAGGATAGAATATAATCAGCATATTTGTAAACTGTCAGTTTAGTAATAGTAAGCTTACCCTAAAAAGGAGAGCATAAATATTTCTGCCATCAGAGCCACTGTTAACTTAGGCCTCACTTTTCTGCACCAAAGAATGCGAATTATATACAGATGACAACAAAGGATTAATTCACCATACAGTATGTAACTATGTATAGATTAATACAATTGTAAACCTTTCGAGAAAATAAGCAAAAGGGAACACCACTACAGCAGCAACGACATGTCGATAAGTTATGTAAACATAAGGATTCATCCCATGACTGAAGGCTGCTTCTGTGATGAAGTACTGTAAAGTCCAGCCTATCTGTGACAGSACCATTAACATGTGTGGCTTAAACTTTGAACAAAAGCTCAAATTGTTACTTTTTTCCATATCTATAAAAATGCTTCTTCCTGCTGTTATTTTTCTTGAGTTCAGAAGCTAGAAGATTGAACTTCAAGGCCATTTAAATACTGCCAGAACCAGCAGTAAAATTGCATGTAATTCTAATCTAAATGTCCTTTCACTGTTAACATCATGTATACATGTTAYATACAGCTTCAATTATTGGATTATGATAGCTAGAACATGTGTTGAGCTTCGTACGATAAGATATGCATCATAGTCCCARAAACTTTTGTCTTCGAACAATGCTGACGAATTCGATAGCATTATCAGACATTCAGACCATCAGCACAGAGAAGTCTTTCTGGTCCATGAAACTAGTTTTGTATTTTGTAACCTTCTAAACACAGAAATCAGCATCTCTTCTAGATAAAGAAATTACAGTACACTTGACAAAAGAAATCTATCTCATTAGGAAAATATTGATGCCTTGTCTTTTTTATATTTTACCTAACTTTTTTGTTACATGTTGTTCAAATATTGAGACTTGAATATAATCCAACAAGAAACAAATCTTACCCAATTTTCAGTTCGTTGAACATTTGTATCACTTATAATAATCCAACTTACCTTAACATTTAGTATTTGAAAGTCAGAATGATATGTCAAAAGTCAATACATATTATGTTTTATGGTTTGATTATTTTTATTCTTTGCTTATAAGCATTAGGAGCTCACACTCACTGCCTACTTAGTGTTCTACACATCATATATCATCGTTGTATGTTCCAACCTTTTTTTCGCTCATTTTTCCATATTATTTGAAAGTGCTCCTGACTGTCATTGATCATGATCTTCCTTGATCAAAATCGATAGC
The DNA here is from genome assembly GCA_008642245.1 of Bassia scoparia. Classification (NCBI taxonomy): domain Eukaryota; kingdom Viridiplantae; phylum Streptophyta; class Magnoliopsida; order Caryophyllales; family Amaranthaceae; genus Bassia; species Bassia scoparia. The sequence goes on from SNQN01000150.1 coordinate 71,097, forward strand.
ACCACGATATGAACAACAACAGAAAGAAGCAACGCAAGCTTCTTTCTCCGGATGAATGTAACTTCGGGTCACATACAACCGACAAATCAGATTTCCGTTTGGCTCTTATAGCGCGTCTCGGATGGACCAGGGGGAGATGAGATATTACAGAGAAGAAAAATTGTGGATGTGACAAAAGATTGTGTTTGATATTTTTGCATTACTGTTTAATGGTATCTTCTTTGCACAAAGTTAAACCTAAACCTTAATGATACATGTCTAATGGATGATGCATGTGACAAATAAGTGCGCATGTTATAATAAGTTTTAGGGACATTCCTAATATCCAAACAGAGTATAACTATATACAGTTAAACTTTTTTTTTAACCCTTATTTCATCTCAAAAGCTCTAATTTTTTTTATGATAAAATAAATTTCTAAAGGCAAATAAGATATGATTGGCTAAAAAAATGTAGGTACTGACCTATTTTGTTTCCAAGGGCATATATTCAGTAAAGAGTTTAAAAATTAAACAAGTGAAAGAAAGATAATCAAGATTCAAGAATGTTACTTTTCAAAACCTGACAAATTGGGTGAACTCCAATATTGAGAATGTTTATACCAGTATCTTTTTCTTGGTTACATGTTTGATCAATTGACGAAATGACGAAACTATTCACAGTTACAGACAAGAGTGGTAAAAGGCAAACTAATGGGACCAAACCAATAGTGACAATATCATCTCTATAACTTTGATCTAATCTGTATCTATTCACATTTAGAATGTGCACCGTGTCAACTAATTATATCTGAACATCTGAGATTCGCGCTAGCTGCTGCAAGAAGCCAGAAATGATGAAGGGATGAAGTGAACGCTGCCTAACCAGTTAGAAAGGCAAGAGCAACGGAAAACTGGTATTTGAAGCATTCTGAGACAATTGTGCAGCCTCCAACGTCATGAAAATACAAGATTGTGATTCCTGCAGAGGCAGAAGCAGCTGCAAGAGACAATGTAGCCGTTACCTGTAAGCAACACATCACCCATGGTCAAAGTTACGTCTCACAAAACTTGTGTTTTTATAGCAACCCAACTTATATGGTCATTCTGTTTCTTTATSGTATTAGGTGTATTCCCTTAACCTATAATCCACTAATCTAATTTCATCTTAGTTTATAGTCATGTCCTCATTCACTAGCTCATCTGAACTTATCAGCTAAGAATTTAACATATGTCAACTTATATCTCTGGTTCCATGATGAGAAGATTAGAGCCTTCGCCTTGAACTTATCTTACATCATACAGTACRACTTCACTAGCTCCGAACATAACTTATTTGAGAACTACTTTTCATGAAATAAGAGGATAAACAAAGCYCAATCTTCTAAAATAGATASCTCAAATTCCAATACAACKAATGTGATCYGTSAGYAAAGACAGGCACATATATAAGGGCCCTAAAAGGCCTCTACAATCATTGCTAAGCCTTTTGATAAACTTCTACCTAGATTGTCTAGTTTTTCATTGTGCTACAAATGGGAAAATCTTACAGCTCTGGAAAACTAATACTTTGTATAAAATCTTACCTAGATTCTTAACTGGGCAGTATTTATGAAGTTCAGAAAGCTAAGTATCAGAGGTGGTAAACAGGAAGACRTACCCAATCTCCAATTACAAAAAGGCTCACGAGGATTGGATTATGAAGMACTCTATTCTTTGCAAGGGCATAGGCATCCATCGATGCGAGGCTTAAGCTCCAGATTATTTGCAAACCCATAGAAGCAACGAGATAGCTGCAAAGGCAAATAGGCAATGTGTGTTTCAGACATCCATACAAAAACTTTTTGTACACAGGGATGATTAATTGATTTAGTACTATTTTCTGAGATCTCAATATATGCTACCATCACAGGATTTACAGCTATTCAATAACCACATTATGAACACTTTCTCAATGCTGCTATGAGAAGTAAAGCAAGCTAAACAGAGAAAGATTGGCTTATCAATAATTTTAGACGGTGAAGCTTCAACAACTTACGCAGATTACTGGAAGTTCAGATTTCAATAATGTGCAAATTAATTTTTTTCAGCATTTAATGATGCCCATAACACCATAACTCATAATCCAACATAAAAGGCTAACTGATAATTACGAAAGTAATAGAACTTTGTGGAAATAAGTACTACGGTGATTGGCGGATATAAATGAAGCTCACACTTCAGTAAGCCTGGTTAAAAGCCTCAATATTGTGATTCAGATTTCACAATTATGCTAGATAAACCTCAACATATATGGATTAAGGACGATAACAACTAGAGTTTCTGAAGGAGTTGAATGATGAATAAGCAACACTAGCTCGTTTGGTTAGCTAGAGAATCACATACTGATATACATTAACGTCATGTTGAACATCTACCACAGTTTAGATGCTCGATAAGACAATAAAAGTCTCACAATTTGGACTTACAAGAATGTGAATAACAGCGAATGAGAGCTACTGTCAAGACTATTAACAGCAAGAAGGAATCAGCAATGTATGGACTGAATCATCGGGGAGTAATTGGGGAATAAACTTCTGATCATGATGAGATAGCTAAAGGCCAAGGGATTACTGTCACATGTTTGGAAATTGCTAAGATAAAAATATGCAAATACTGGTACACTAAGTAAACCGATATAAGACACGAGGGCACAACGAACAGAGTGTTCCTTGTTCTGCAAGCAGGTTTTAGATTTATCTGAACATATTTATACAAAGAGCTGGTAACAGATCAAGGAAGCTATAAGAATTTGGTGCTTCACAAATCAATGCTCCCAAATGGAAACTTTCTAATATGATGGTTTTATTCATGTACACCAATAAATGCAATGATTTATGTGCTTCTACAATGATTATAGAAAACTAAGACTAAATTCAGGAAGTGCCAATTATCCAAGGAAAAAACGTAATTAATAGCATCAAATGGAAGTTATTAATGATAGTTCGATTACCATAAGCCGAACGATAATTAATTTTAGTCTCCTGCATTCTTCTAAATCAAGCATGCGATACCAATTTAAACATCAAAGATCAGACTTTTATGAAACAGAGATTCACGAAAAAATGCCTATCACGAGGAGAAAGCTTCCAGTTTATAATTAACAACAAAAGTCATATGCTTTGACAGAATAGAATACAGAAACGCTAGTGACAGATGAGAGAAGGTGAACGTGGTCGACCAATTGGAAGCAATGCTGAACTGACAGCAAACATGAATGTGAGTCAGACCCTACTAAAACTAACCAGGTTTAACGTTCTGGGGTTGCATCGTGGCAAAGATCCTTTCATTTTCTCTCTTACTTTTCTTATAGTACTCATCAAGTTAGTCTTTTATATGCTTTTAAAAATAATAATATTTATTTGTAGAAGGATTACAAAAACTCACATATTCCATAGAATCCAAATTGCGAAAAGTATAAAAGAAATAGTCATAATCTACAAGATTGAAAAAACGAAAAAGGGGTAAGACTGAATCTCATCAAGATTGAAAGGATAACAGGAGTAATAGAAGAACCGGGCGTATCAAAGTCAATTAGCCACATTTATAATATCAAGCGAAAATAAAATATAGGAAAAAGTCTAAAATGGGAGATTAAAGAAAATTTGGATGTAATATTGAAGTAAAAGAAAATGGAAACCAAAAGAAAAAAAAATTTAAAAAAAAATTGATAAAGTGGTAACACAAGTAATTTGTAAAAGGGTGTTTTTAAGAGTTATCAATGTATGATGAAGAATCAGAGTCAAAAGACATAATTGATATAAATTTTCATAATAGAAACTCTCAATTTGGTCAACCAAAAGTAGAATTGTTTTTAGACTCACGGTGTTATCGCTACTTTGCGGCTCGGATTTTTTCCCATATTTTTACTTTTCAGATTTTTTTATTTTTTATTTTTATTTTTGTTTGGGATTTTGGCTTTTTCGAATTTTCTTGGGCGCACTCTCAATAGTTCAGAAGTAGGGCAACTTTTCTAAAAGCAAAGCTCGAATTCTCCGGGTGATTCAAGTCCATCTTTCTCATTATGATTCGGATTATATTCATCATTATAAATGCAATGTTCAACTTTAAAAATAAATTGTTCTAGTGCTAAATCAAATTCATCTCCAAAATACAACTATTTATGGGCATTGATATACTGTACATCTAATAGTCGGTCTAGTACCAACTTGACTAAAACGAGAGTAAATTATTAGTACTTTCACCATATTGACCAAAGTGTTACAAGTCTTACAACTTAAAAAACGGAGGTAGTCTCTAGTATATGATTTTGGGAAATTTCTCAATGAAGTACACGAATTTCCGGTAGGGTTCCAAAGCAAAAGAGAGAGAGAGAGAGACAGAAAAGATCAAATACTTCATCGTTTTTTTACTTGCAATTTTCATTTTGACATGCATTTAAGGAAGAGAGTTAAGAGTGTAATTGAGCAAATTAGGTAAAATAATTTCAACATATACAAGAATGAGATGATACATTAGTACTAGCTATTCTTAAGCTTATGTTGCTTAATTTGCTCATTTATTACAAACTTAAAATATCTTTCTTAAAATCCGTGCCAAAACAGGCTCGATATTGACCCATTGATTTTCATGAAGGATTGGAGGCCACTGATTTCGTCTTGCAGAAGTATGGTCATGAAGGACATATCAGTGTGTCCATTGATTCCTAGGGTTAGCTGTGRCTCGGGACATGGAGGGTAGTAGTGGCACACCAATGACCAACCTTTGTTGCTTTCGAGTTCTTGAAGATAAGTTGGTCCGAGTCCAAGACCTATTGACAACAACATGAGTATTCGATCACCCAACTTAAGCATATGTTCGATATACTCCAATGTCACACCCCTAGAACAATAACAACAATAACAAAAATTTTGGAAAAATTGTCAAGTCCCACCTTTTAATTGAAAATAGTTTTCTTAATGCTATGAGAAGACAAAGTTGCGAAATGCTGTATTGGTTTTGTATTTTTCGAATTTGGTTCAATATTGCAATTGCTATATGGTTTTATGTGTTTTTTTACTTTTTAAATTCTTGTTGTTTTTGGTGAGGAAGGAGAGGAAAGAATGAAAGTGAAATGGTGAATCGTGGGTGAAAGGGAGAGGTAAGGAAGAAGAAAGGAGGAAAAGACATAAATACTCCTCAATTTAACAKATTTTTTAACGGAAGCAAACGGAGGTGGGAGTTTACAAAAAAAGGTGCAACTAAAGGTGGGAGAATAAAAAAAAATGRACTAAAAGGTGGGAGTTTACAAAAACTCCCAACTAAAAGATGGGAATTGACAAATTTTCCYAAGTACTAGTTTGGTTTTCATTCATGGTAATCTGGCTGCTTATCTTCAAACCCAAWWTTTTTTTTAACTGAAAAGCAGATTGGATTGGATTTAGTTGACTAAATAGTGTATCTAGACCTGGCAAAGATTGATCCGAATCCGAATATTCGATCCGATCGTCCTGATCCACGGTCCCGATTTGATTCGAAAATSGATGATTCAAATGTTGGTCCGAATCTGATGGGTCAGTCCGATCCGAATTCGAAACAAACTTGGTCCGATACTCATCCGATATCCGAACCGATCCCGATCCGATTTTGAATAAGTTATCTAAATATGCCTAAAACTATAAAAATTTAAGTTTTTACTCCATCGAATCTGAAAATTATCCGATCCGATCTGATTCGAAAGTACAATGATTCGAATGTTGGTCCGATCCGANTGACATAGACAGCGAAGAGAGCCTACTGTCAAGATATGTAACAGCAAGAAGGAATCAGCCAATGTTGGAACTAATCATGGGAGTACATTGGGGAATAAACTTCCCTGATCATTGAGAGAAGCTAAAAGGCAAGGGATTAGCTCTAAATGTTGGGACAATTCGCAAGATAACTAGCAACTACTTCACACTCAAAAACCATTCATAACCACGACGGCACGAAACAAGAAGTGCTTCTTGTTCTGCACAGGTCTTTAGATTTATCTGAACAATTTATACAAAGAGCTGGTACAATCAAGGAAGCATTAGAATTTGGTGCTTCACAAATCACAATGCCCAAAATGGGAAACTTCCTAATCATGGTTTTATTCATGTACACCATATCAAATGGAATTTATGTGCATTCTACATGATATAATCAGAAAAACCTAAATTCAGGTAAGTCCAATTATCCAAGAAAAAAACACCAATTAAGCCATMAAATGAAGTTCATAATGATGTTGATTACCAAACCAACATATAATTTTCCCCTGCATTCTCAAATCAAGCATGCATACCAATTTAACATCAAAGATCAAACTTTATGCAACAGAAATTCAGAACAAAAGCCCTTCAACACGAAATTCAGTTCATTATAAACAAAAAGCATTAATCTTTGACAGAATTGAATACCAGAAAGCAGTGAAATTGAAGAAGCTAGAAGTGGTTGCCATTGAAGCAATTGAACCTGCAGCAAACATGAATTGAGCAACCCTTAAAACTAACCCAGTTACAGTTCCTGGGGTTCCTGCAAAATCCTTCATTTTCTTCTTTTCTTAACCCAGAATCACACAATTTCTCAATTATCCTTTTTAAAAAAAAAAAAAAAAAATCACATCTTGAAGAATTTAAATCATCAACCCACAAAATGAAAACGAAAAAGGGGCGAATTCTAGCAAATTGAAGGAAAAAGATGACAACAACAAAAAGGGGTATTCAAAGTTCAATTTTATATATGCCCAAATATAACAATTGAAGAACTAAAATGGGAAATYTAGAAAATTTGGGATGAATTGTAGATTAAAGAAAATGGAAACCAAAAAAAAAAAAAAATTTGATAAAGTGTGTAACAAAAAAAAAATTGATAAAGTGTGTAACACAAGTAATTTGTAAAAGGGTGTTTTAAGAGTTACTCAATGTATGATGAAGATCAAGAGTCAAAAGACATAATTGATCATAAATTTCATAATAGCAACTTCAATTTGTCAACCAAAGTAGAATTGTYTTTGACTCACGCGCTACATTTGCGGCTCTGAATTTTTCCCATATTTTTTTTGCTTTCAGATTTTATTTATTATTTATTTATTATTTTTGTTTTGGACTTTTGYTTTTCGAACTTTTCTGGGCCTCACACTCATAGTCCAGAAGTAGAGGCCCGACTTTTCTAAAGAGAAAGCTCGAAAATTCTCGGGTGATTCCGAGTCGATCTTTCTCACTATGATCTCGGATTAATATTCATATCTAAAATAAAAATGTTCAACTTTAAAAATACAATTGTTTTATCCAAATACAAAATTTCATCTCCAAAATACAAATATTTATGGGACCAAATTGATATACTGTACACTATAGTCCCGGGTTCATAGTAGACCAACTTGATAAAACGGGAGTAAATTATTAGTACTTTCACCATATTGACCAAAGTGTTACAAGTCTTACAACTTAAAAAACGGAGGTAGTCTCTAGTATATGATTTTGGGAAATTTCTCAATGAAGTACACGAATTTCCGGTAGGGTTCCAAAGCAAAAGAGAGAGAGAGAGAGAGACAGAAAAGATCAAATACTTCATCGTTTTTTTACTTGCAATTTTCATTTTGACATGCATTTAAGGAAGAGAGTTAAGAGTGTAATTGAGCAAATTAGGTAAAATAATTTCAACATATACAAGAATGAGATGATACATTAGTACTAGCTATTCTTAAGCTTATGTTGCTTAATTTGCTCATTTATTACAAACTTAAAATATCTTTCTTAAAATCCGTGCCAAAACAGGCTCGATATTGACCCATTGATTTTCATGAAGGATTGGAGGCCACTGATTTCGTCTTGCAGAAGTATGGTCATGAAGGACATATCAGTGTGTCCATTGATTCCTAGGGTTAGCTGTGRCTCGGGACATGGAGGGTAGTAGTGGCACACCAATGACCAACCTTTGTTGCTTTCGAGTTCTTGAAGATAAGTTGGTCCGAGTCCAAGACCTATTGACAACAACATGAGTATTCGATCACCCAACTTAAGCATATGTTCGATATACTCCAATGTCACACCCCTAGAACAATAACAACAATAGACAAAATTTTTGGAAAAATTGTCAAGTCCCACCTTTAATTGAAAATAGTTTTCTTAATGCTATTGAGAAGACAAAGTCTGCGAAATGCTGTATTGGTTTTGTATTTTCAATTTGGTTCAATATTGCAATTGCTATTATGGTTTTATGTCGTTTTTTTACTTTTTACATTCTTGTTGTTTTTGGTGAAGGAGAGAGAGGAAAGAATGAAAGCGAAAATAGGTCGAATGTGGTTTGAAAGGAAGAGGTAAGGAAAGAAGAAAGGAGGAAAAGACATAAATACTCCTCAATTTACACATATTTTTTAACGGAAGCAAACGGAGGTGGGCACGCTTACGAAACAAAGGTGCAACTAAAGTGGCGAATAAAAAAAATGGACACAAGGTGGAGTTTACGACAAAACTCCCAACTAAAAATGGGGAATGACAAATTTTCCTAAGTACTAGTTGTTTTCATTCATGGTAATCTGGCTGCTTATCTTCAAACCAAAATTTTTTTAACTGAAAAAGCATGGATTGATTTAGTTACAAATAGTGTACTCTAGACCTGGCAAAAGATTGATCCGAATCCGAATATTCGATCCGATCGTCCTGATCCCACGGTCCCGATTTGTATTCAAAATGGATGATTCAAATGTGGTCCGAATACTGATGGGTCAGTCCGATCCGAAATTCGAACAAACTTGGTCCGATAACTCATTCCGATATCCGCAACCGATACCCGATCCGATTTTGAATAAGTTATCTGAATATGCTAAAACTATAAAAATTTAAGTTTTTACTCCATCGAATCTGAAAATATCCGATCCGATCTGATTCGAAAGTACATGATTCGAAATGTTGGTCCGATCCCGACCCTAATTGATCAAAAAATGAGTCCAGATCTGCAATCCGATTCGAACGTCCGATTGCCAGGTCTTAAGTGTATCGGCCCGGGCGATGCTCCGGCTCTACTGTGTCATTTTTTTACTGGATTTTTTTCATGGTATACGTGAGCTCGGAAGAGGGAGTATCAATTGGTATAAGGAAAAAGCATGTGAGGCTTATTAAATATTTTTTCTAAAATATGTCAAGTACAGAGTACGGAGTATATAAGATTACTTTAAAGGAAAAAAAATAAGATTGAAATAAACGGCGGAGATAAAGTAGTATGAAAACTGATCGATAAACTATTTATATTCTATAATAATCTAATTCTATACAAATATTAATTATTGCACAATAATAAAAGTTGGTTAAAATGGTTATTGTAAATACAGCCTAAGCAATTAGATGCGGGATCAAACCTTGTTAGGGAAACTTATTTAGAAAACGCATACAATTACAAACTTGCCTTCCTATCTTAACACGTGGCGGAATTGTTTGGCCTTAATGACACATGACATAATTTAATTGAACAATGGTGTCCCTTGGAAAATTCCAAAATATGCCCTTTAAACTTTAGAAAATTACACAACACACAATTAATGTCTAATTGACAAAACTCTAGCTAAACTCTAGAGATAACTAAACTCTTGATTAATAATCAACAAAGTAAAAGAAAGTCTAGCTATTATCAATTAGCAAAAACTTATATCAACCTAATTTAGACAAATTAATACTCACTTTATTTAATTTGTTCATAATAATCGATCAACAAACAATTCAATAACACATAAAATTTCAAAATTAATCAATTATCTATAATTTGGTTCACAAGTGTTAATTCTTTTATTTCTTTGGACATGAGTGTAAATTTAAAATCCCACCTAAATCAACTAAAACTATATTGTAATATTGTTATTTATAAAAACTAAAATTCATATAACAATGCAAATACGAGTTTATCAAAATCATTAAATCATTTTTTTATTCGAAATTCAATCACAAAGAGAAAAYCATAATAATTTAACAAAAACAACTTTTTTGTAACTACATGCACGCATCGCGTGCTTAAAAKTCTAGTGTATTATTATGATACGAGCCAGAGTTTATTGACTTCCCTAGCTAGGACAGTGATGGCTAAGAAATTTTATGTGCACAATACTTTGAAAGTGATGCAAATTAATTATAAATAAAACAATCTAGTGAAATAATGAATGCATATCTTATTAGCTAATCACAAGAAACTTTAAACAGAATAATTGCTTAAAAACATTAAATAAAAATGGATACAACAAGCAAGTCATGATCACACATATAACTTAGAGGTGTGAACGAGCCGAGCCGAGCTTTGGGTATTTTGAGCTAGGCTCGTGACGAATATCTTCGAGCCGAGCCTCGAGCTTTTTCGAGCCTGAAAAGTCAAGTTCAAAATACTTTAAAACTATATTGAAATTCGGAAACTATAGTAATATAATGATTTTTAATAACATATAATAGTTAATAGCTATGAATTTTCTATTTTTTGTTAAACTTAACAATAATATACTAATTTTATAATCATTAAGCTAAATAAAAAGATAAAATAATATTTCGAGCCTGTTCGCGAGCTTTTGAGCCGAGCATAGATGAGGCTCGGCTCGAGCAGCCTCAACTCATTAACAGCCCTACTATAACAACCAAATTAAATTATTCAAGATACAATGGAGAAATTAATCGCCTTCATTCTACAACAAGCATATTCAAGATACAACAAACAAGCCATGATCCGAAGTTCACACATACTTTCGAAAGTTTTAATGAACATGTCATCGNCCTTCATTCTACAACAAGCATATTCAAGATACAACAAACAAGCCATGATCCGAAGTTCACACATACTTTCGAAAGTTTTAATGAACATGTCATCGAGCTATTTAACATGATAGTACACCGTCTTTGATCACACACACACATATATATTGTGACACCGTGCCACATAGCTTAACTAGCTCCTATCTCCGCGAGGCTGAAGCTTGATGTGATCGATTGCAAGCTCGTCCAGGGATTTGGAGAAGAAGTAAGTGAGAAGATCCTCAAGTGTGAACTCCCTATAAATAGGTGGGTTACCTTCTGATGTTAGCTCCTTAATCGGACCGTATATCTTCTTGGATTTGAAGTAACCATTAAAAAAGAATGGAACAGAAATCCTTGGTCCAACACTTTTCGCAATCACTCTATGGTAGACACTTCTCAACATGTCATTAGAACTAATCTGCATACATAATTGATCGAAAATGATCATGAGTATTCGTTTATTATAACAAACTAATTAAACTACAAATCCAACCATAAGGAGAGAGAAATGGGACCTGAAGTGCATCACCGATGTTAACAATCAAGGCGCCATTGATAGGCTCGATATTAACCCATTGGTCTTCATGAAGAACTTGGAGGCCGCCAATTTGATCTTGCAGAAGTATCGTCAGGAATGAGATATCGGTGTGTCCATTAATCCCTAAGGTTAGGTGTGGCTCTGGACACGCAGGGAAGTAGTGTCCTAATAATGCCCAGCCTTTACTACTTTCCAAATTTCCAAGACGGTTTGGTTCGAGTCCAAGACCCATCGATAGCAACATAAGTATGCGATCACCAAACACGAGCATATGGCTTACATACTCCGAAATCACATCCCTGCACACAGACTAGTATATTAAATTTAGGCAACGATCACAGTGTGGCCCGTTAACAAGTATGATTATTGCAGCGTATATAGTCGTACAGAATTGATCACAGTTTGTTAGGATAATAATAACAAAACAGAAAACTCACTTGCATATTGTAGGCAATTCATCAGGATCAACTTCACCAGCACTATGTAGGGTGTCCACATACAAACTATCCCTCCAATTCGCAGCTTTCGAATCATAAAAGTCATGGTTAGAAAAATATGTCACCCTCTTAGATTGAAAATCGCGGCTATATAGCTGCTTCTTAGTCTCCACATCCTGTTCATGAAAACCCCTAATCCCGTCGATCATGTTTTCCAACAATTCCAAGGGAATCCCATGATTTACTACTTGGAAAAAACCCCATTTCTTCGACGCCATCATTATTTCCTCAACGATCTCTGCAGTTTTATCTGTACTTACAGCAACACGAGCAAAATCCAAGACAGGTACACTTATATTTTCAGGATGAGTACTTAAATCCTTGGAACGATCTTCAAGTGGTCTAACAAATATGCTAGGAATGCTTGTTGATCCTGCANCAGGTACACTTATATTTTCAGGATGAGTACTTAAATCCTTGGAACGATCTTCAAGTGGTCTAACAAATATGCTAGGAATGCTTGTTGATCCTGCATCTACCAGCCCTTTCACCCCGGTTTTTTCTTCATCGAAAGCCTTCAGATCATCGATACGATCATAACAAGTACCAGTTTGTATTCCTTTCATTATAACCTGGCTGCTTATTAAAATCTTACAAACTTTCTTTGATCAAAGAACAGATTAAAAGGATGTTGATTAAATTGGATTTAGTTGATTAATATAGATTTAGTTGAGTAGATTATATAAGTTTAATATTGTATTACATATGCAAGCCGAGTTTATTGACTTCTCTAGGACAGTGATGGCTAAGCAAGGCAAATTATAAATAATGTCATCTTTTTTTTTACGTAATAAGGATATATATTAATCAGCTCTTAGTTCCGCGTAACCCAAAATGGAACTAAGAGGTTAAACCATAAGTACATACAATATAGAGTCTTAAAATATGCATCATAGCTAGCCGATGAAAGCAGTAAATATCGTATTGTTTACAAAGACACAGTAGTAGAGCATAAAAATCAGTCCAGCTGAATAACTTGTGAAGATGAAGCAAATAAATAATGTCATCTAGTGAAATAGTGAATGCATAAATTATTAGCAAAACACAAGAAACTTTAAACAGAATGATTGCTAAAAAAGAAGATCGTGGATGTCAACTAGATTAATTAGTCATAAGACCGTCTTCTATTTGATAGAAGGCAGCAGCCGGCACCTCTAGCATCACTCCTATGAACAAGATTTGCAATTATTAAGGGGGGGGCTGCCTTATTTGTCATGTTGATTTTTATTGGGATAGGTTTGAAAGGGTAGTTCTATATGTATGGATTGAATGATATTGTAACACATTGTAACTAGCGTTTTGTGCACGTGATGCGTGCATGCATATAATTAGCATATGCATGGGAGACAATATTGAGAAATTTATTGTAATATATGTATGGATTGAATTAAATTGTACCACATTCTTTTGTAAGTGAATTGAACGGCAATGAATTCCAATTTTCCAATGTTTAAACTTCATTACTGGGCATCCAAATGTGCATACATGACATCATTTAAATCCAAAAACTTACAGTAGCAACTCTTGCTTCTAATTAAAATCCAAAAACTTACARTAGCACAGTAGCAAAAGTTGCTTCTAACATCTAATTTATGACTCCAAAATACTAGCCYAGTTTTTCGTCAAACAAAACACAAATAAAGTAACTATCAAATGATTGAACTATTCAGAATGATTGATCGACTACGCTGTGGTGCCACATTTCAACTGTTTCTTTGGTTGATAAAGGGTGTAACACAAGTAATTTGTAAAAGGGTGTTTTAAGAGTTACTCAGGGGGTGTTTGTTTTGTGGAAATAGATGGGTGGGAATGGGAATTTTAATCCCAATGTCTTAAACTCCCATATTTGTTTGTGGGGAATGGGATTATTTGAGGGAAGAGGAATGAGATTAATTGGGGTCAATTCCCATGATTTTATTACCTAGGGGGGTTGGTATTAGATGGGGAATTCATATTTTTTTTTGCTCAAAGTTATTTCTTCATCCAATTTTATTTCTTTTTTTTCCTTTTCAAATCCTCATTTATTCCCAAATCAATACCAAACAAGGGATTGGGATAATTTTATCAATTTCCACCTTCTAATTCCCATTTCCATTCTCATCCTATATTACCCAAATTCTCATTCCCACTTGCCAAACGTCCCGTCAATGTATGATGAAGATCAAGAGTCAAAAGACATAATTGATCATAAATTTCATAATAGCAACTTCAATTTGTCAACCAAAGTGGAATTGTTTTTGACTCACGCGCTACATTTGCGGCTCTGAATTTTTCCGATATTTTTAACTTTCAGATTTTATTTATTTTTTATTTTTATCTTTTTCCATGCTATTTTTGTTTTGGACTTTTGCTTTTCGAACTTTTCTGGGCCTCACTCTCATAGTCCAGAAGTAGAGGCCCAACTTTTCTAAAGAGAAAGCTCGCAAATTCTCGGGTGATTCCAAGTCCATCTTTCTCACTATAATCTCGGATTAATATTCATATCTAAAATGAAAATGTTTAACTTTAAAAATACAATTGTTCATTTGTTTTATCCAAATACAAAATTTCATCTCCAAAATACAAATATTTATGGGACCATATTGATATATTGTACACTATAGTTCCGGGTCCATAGTCGACCAACTTGAGAAAACGGGAGTAAATTATTAGTACTTTCACCATATTGGCCAAAGTGTTACAAGTCTTACAACTTAAAAAACGGAGGTAGTGTCTAGTATATGATTTTGGGAGATTTATCTATGAAGTACACGAATTTCTGGTAGGGTTCCAAAGCAAAAGAGAGAGAAAAAAGATCAAATACTTCATTATTTTTTTATTCGTAATTTTTATTTTGACATGCATTTATGGAAGAGATTTAAGGGTGTAATTGAGCAAATTAGGTAAAATAATTTCAACCTATGCAAGAATGAGATGATACATTAGTACTAGCTATTCTTAAACTTATGTTACTTAAATTGCTCATTTATTACAAACTAAAATATCTTTCTTAAAATCCGTGCCAAAACAAAAATTATTAGTAAAAAGAAACTTAGAAAGTATATACATTTGCTGAAAATTATAAATATCTCAGATATAGCTATTTAGTAAAAAAAAAAAGGTACAAAAGCAACAAATGCATAAAATAGATGTTAGTGTTTCACACAAGATGCATGTATTAACAATAATATCAAATTTATGCAACAACTCGCGGAATTTTCCAAGCTCAACATAATTTCACACAAATACAATGTGTGTACACACAAATTCATCTACTGTATCGAAATCATAAATATATAACCATACGCAAATCTTCATGTGTTTCGGTGGAAGTGAAGGATAACTCTGCCGGTTAGAGTTTCTCGATCTCGTGATTTTAAGAGACRTTGAGATTGATTCTTATTATCACCGTACACTTAATTCATAGCCACCATCCCAATTCAAATTTGGGTCTCGTCTTGGAGACGTGGATGTTTAAAATGATCGATTCGAAGTTGATCAAGGGAGTTGCTTAACAAGTATGTGAAGATTTCGTCTAAGGTGAATTCTTTGTAAATAGGTGGATTTTCTTTCGACGTTAACTCCTTAATTGGACCGTATATTTTCTTAGACGATCTAAATCCATCAAAAAAGAATGATATAGAGATCCTTGGTCCAACGCTTTTCGCAATCACTCTGTGATATACGCTCTTCAGCATATCGTTAGTTACCATCTGCATAATCATTATTTGCAACAACCAACCCATATCATTGAACATAAACGGGCGTAGAATGCTAAATCAAATAAAGTTCACGATCGATCGTAGAAATGATCAACCCCTACCTGAAGTGCATTTCCAACGTTAACAATCAAGGCACCACGAACAGGCTCGATATTGACCCATTGGTCTTCATGAAGGACTTGGAGGCCACCAATTTCGTCTTGCAGAAGTATGGTCATGAAGGACATATCAGCGTGTCCATTGATTCCTAGGGTTAGCTGTGGCTCGGGACATGGTGGGTAGTAGTGGCACACCAATGACCAACCTTTGCTGCTTTCGAGTTCTTTAAGATAAGTTGGTCCGAGTCCAAGACCTATTGACAGCAACATGAGTATTCGATCACCCAACTTAAGCATATGTTCGATATACTCCAATGTCACATCCCTAGAATAACAACAACAACAACAATGTCAATCTTCGAGTCATCTAAAAAAACGGAGGAAATATTATAATTTTTATGCAAGGAATCGAGGAAATAATAACTCACCTCCATGTAGAAGGCAATTCTTTCGGATCGAATTGACCAGCAGAATAGATTGTGTTGACAGTGAAACTATCCCTCCAACTAGCAGCTTTTGAATTGTACAAGTCATGGTTTGAAAAATACATGACATTCTTAGTTCCAAAATCGCGACTATAATACCTTTTCTTAGCTCCCACATCTTGTTCATGAAACATTTTAGTCCCTTSAATCATACTTTCCAACAATTCCAATCGAATCCCATGATTTATCACTTGGAAAAATCCCCAATTCTTCGATGAATTAAGAATTTCCTGTATTATCTTCGAAGTCTGATCATCACTTTCGCCCAAGTGTGCAAAATCTATGACAGGCACACTTACCTTTCCACGACAAGTCTTCTTATCCTTCGACCGCTCCTCGGCCGGTCTAACAAATATGGTCGGGATGCTACTCGTCCCTGCATCTACCAATCCTTTCACTCCCGATTTTTCTTCGTCGAACGCCTTTAGATCATTCATACGATCATGTAAAGTGATGTTCGTTCCACTCATCGTACTTGCGTTTGTTGAAATTAAAACGACGACAAATGACAAGATTTTGAGAGATGAGAAAAGCTTGTGTATTTACGAATTGAAATGTTGCAAACTATATATATATATATATATATAGCAAAAGGATCGTATACAATATGATATCTATGATTCATTGTACTAGAAGATTTACACTGATCAAAATATATGCTAAATATAATACTCCGTATCAAAGATAATTACATAATAGTACGTAATAATATTTATTTAATAAGGAAATTTTAATTTGTTGATTACCATAAATTTTTTCCACCCTTTTTATAATTGGGTGCATTTGGACGAAAAGGTTAACAATATTAAGAACGGGAAATTATTGCATGCTTTGTATATGTGGCAAGTGGATAAGTTGTTAACGGACGTCCTGAAGTGTTGATTAAAATCTAAATATATTTCAAAAATATATATAAATCTTAAAATGTGTGTCAAAATCATGCGTCACTCAATATAATTAACGTTTAAATTCATCAATTTATCCAACTCGCGAGAATGCTMGTTAGTTTTTGGCTTAAAAAACTACTCATCATTCAAATCACCAATCACCTTAACCTATTAAATTAAAAAGCAAACATAGCTCACCCTAATAGCTAATACCCTATTCTTAGT
This sequence comes from Bassia scoparia, assembly GCA_008642245.1. Taxonomy (NCBI): domain Eukaryota; kingdom Viridiplantae; phylum Streptophyta; class Magnoliopsida; order Caryophyllales; family Amaranthaceae; genus Bassia; species Bassia scoparia. Next base: position 88,275 of record SNQN01000150.1, read on the forward strand.
AAAAAAAAAGTTGACTTAAACTAAGCAGACCAATCAAAATGTTAGCTTAATGTGTAAGGTCTACGGTCTTCTACTACTACGAAGTATATTAAATGTTCATAAAATAAATAAATAAAAAGGAAAGATTTGGTTTTCTGGTGTTCTATTATTATGCCAGGTCTACGGTCTACCACTACGATATTAAATATTTATATTTATATGAGAGTGAGAGATAGATCAAATGGTTAAAGCATATCTCCCGATTTCAGAAATTTTAAAATCGATTCTGATAGAGGGATGATAGTTTCGAACACGTGACCTCAAGCTTAAGTTGATGGTTGAGACCTAGAAATTCTGAAATCGATTATGAATTTATGATAGAGGGAGGAGAGATACGAAGTACTTCGTATACTCTATCAGATTTTCATCCCCATCCTTTTGACTTTTGAGTCTCTTAGCACCAAAAAATATACTTTGTACTTCGTATTAAATGTTTAGAAGTTATTTATATGCATCGGATGCACAATAAATTTATTGTGCACCAAGCATATAATGACCTTTTAGTCTATATAGTAACTCATTGTTCACTTTACATCAATATAGTGATAAATAATAGGAGTCACTAATCACTATATTGATCAAAAGGGATTATTATATTGACCAAAAGGGTCAAACTAATCTAATGTACAATAAATTTCACCTAATACTTCATCTTAAACGTTTTTGTAAGTATCAAAATAAATGTATAAAATCGATCTATCTTCATGTTTCATACAAGTTATAAATAAGGGAAATTCCCAATGGTACTCACGAATTTTTGTAAATCCCAGTGGTAGACATGAGAGTTTAAAAATCTCATATATAGACATGAGTTTAGTGTATATATGTTAAACTCAACCAAAACCACCCCGATCGCCCTCAAATGGCMCTTCCCAGCCACAACCACCTCCCTCTACGCCTCCCTAGTGACAACCACCTTACCACTGTCTCAAATYGCCACACCCACCAAAACCACTTCCACAAATCGCCACMCCCACCACAACCACTCAATCGTACCTCTCTAGCCACCACAACCACTCAACCGTCCATCCCCAGCCACCCCACCAATTGGGGAGGAAGTTTGAGCATGGTCGTGGTGGATTTTGGTTGAGTTTCACACATATAGCTTAAACTCATGTCTATATTTGAGATTTTAAAACTCTCATGTCTACCATTGGGATTTTGCAAAAATTCGTGTGTACCATTGGAAATTTCTCTATAAATAATAGTTATGCAACAACTCGGCCATTTCCAAAGCTCATAACAAGTTCACACATGCAATGGACATATTATTCATATTCATCAAGTCATACACATAAAATCACACATATAATTATAACTCGATTAGTTGGTTAGAGCTCCTCGACCTCTCGATAGCCATAAGTAAATCACACACATATATAACCATAGGTAAATCTATACATGTTTATTCAAATTCGGTTCTCGTCTTCGAGACGTGGATGTTTGAAATGATCAATCCCAACCTGATCGAGGGATTTGCTGAAGAAGTATGTAAAGAGTTCCTCTAGAGTGAATTCTTTGTAAATAGGTGGATTTTCTTTCGACGTTAACTCCTTAATTGGACCGTATATTCTCTTAGATAATATGAACCCATCAAAAAAGAATGGTATAGAGATCCTCGGTCCAACATTTTTAGCAATCACTCTATGGTATACGCTCTTCAACACATCATTAGATATCATCTGCATAATTATTGGAAACAATTAACCATATTCATGTGTCTTACAACGACGCAAAATGCTAAGTATCGACTTATGATCGAGAAGGGCAAAGTCTTAGGTGCATCGGGTGCATAATAACTTTATGATGCATCAGATTAGAGTGACCCTTTTTGATCAATATAGTAACTCTTTTGATCAATATAGTGACCTTTATTATTTATCACTATATTGATGTAAAGTGAATAATGAGTTACTATATGTTTGGTGCATAATAAATTTATTGTGCATTTGATGCATACAAGAACTTCTGATAGAAGAGATGACTAACCTGAAGTGCATTTCCAATGTTAACAATCAAGGCACCACGAACAGGCTCGATATTAACCCATTGATTTTCATGAAGAACTTGGAGGCCGCCAATTTCGTCTTGCGACAGGATAGTCATGAAGGAGATATCGGAATGTCCATTAGTCCCTAGGGTTAGTTGTGGCTCGGGACACGGAGGGTAGTAATGGCACACCAATGACCAACCTTTGCTACTTTCGAGTTCTTGAAGATAAGTTGGTTCGAGTCCAAGACCTATCGATAGCAACATGAGTATCCGGTCACCCAACTTAAGCATATGTTCGATATACTCCATTGTTACATCCCTGGAACAACAACAATAATGATCTATCACAGACTTCAAGTTTATATATATATCCTTAGCATACGAGAGCTTTTTTGTCAAAGTGTAACATTTTTAAAAAAAAAAACAACGGAGGAAGTAATTATTATGCGAGGAACTAATAACTCACCTCCATGTAGAAGGCAATTCTTCGGGATCGAATTGACCTGCAGAATAGATAGTGTTGACAGTGAAACTATCCCTCCAATTAGCAGCTTTCGAATTGTACAAATCATGGTTAGAAAAATACATGATGTTCTTAGATCGAAAATCACGACTGTAATACTTCTTCTTAGCTTCAGCATCTTGTTCATGAAACATTTTASTCCCTTCAATCATACTATCCAACAATTCCAAGGGAATTCCATGATTCACCACTYGAAAAAACCCCCAATTCTTTGATGCATCAAGGATYTCTTCTACTGCGTTTGAAGTTCGGTCATTAGTAGGTTCATCACCCACATTTGCGAAATCTATGACAGGTACACTTACATTTTCACGACAAGTCTTCTTATCCTCGGAACGATCCTTAGCTGGTCTAACAAATATGCTGGGTACACTACTTGTTCCTGCATCCACCAATCCTTTCACTCCTGATTTTTCTTCATCGAACGCCTTTAGATCATTAATTCGATCATAATTAGTGTTTGTTTCASTCATGGTATATATTCGGGTTTATTTGTTTATAACAAAGATAGGTTAGTGCTAACTATATATGCTATACATTGCAATTAGTCCTTTTATATAGTATATCAGAATAATTGATCTTATGCAAGTTGAGTTGATGTCCTAAGTCCTAAGTTATGTGCTAATCGTATCCATTTACATCAACTACACAACGAAATATCAAGCTTGTTGTTATCGTTTATTATCGATTATTATCGTTTGTGTTTTTTTTAAATGATCAAGTATATCATCATTGCATGATTTAAGTTAATCTAATCAAAGGAATAATACCCTTTGAGATACCAATTTTTTGGGTTACTAAACAATAGTTTACGACTTGATTARTAGTCGTATTAATATTTATATTATACAATTAAGTACGCAACAATCTAGCCATTATTAATTCCAGCTACCTTAGCTTGCCATACAACTAAGTATGTAACACGGATTGCTGAGTTGGAAATCGCAAAACAGACTACTCAGCATAACAGAATTCTGTTTTGAACGACAGTAACGGCTAACCGAAAGCTCTTCACATGGGGAAAAAAATAAGAGTCCCTATGAGCCTTGTAGGAGAACCGAACTGCGTGCTTGATCGAGCTGGGAAGGAGAATTTATTGAGAACGAGCGCAGTTAACATCAATAATTTTTTTTGATAGTACGTACATAAAATCGTATTATAGGAAAAACGATCTAAACTTCGCAATTAAGATTGAGTCGTTCGAATAATGTGTAAAAGAACAGATAACCCAAGCAATATTGTATCATGACATTATGTCGTTGAATGAAGTTTGAAGTGATCAACGCCGATCTCATCGAGGGATTTGGAGAACAAGTATGTGAGATTTTCCTCGACCGTGAACTCCCTGTAAATTGGTGGATTTTCTTCTGATGTTAGCTCCTTAATCGGACCGTATTTCCTCTTAGATGAGAGCAAACCTTGGACAAACAATGGAATCGAAATCCTGGGTCCAACACTGTTCGCGAYAACCCTGTGGTATACGCTTCTAAGCAYGCCATTAGATACAATCTGTACGTTAAACGATTAAAGACAAGTATTAGATCGAACTAATGTAATCATGTACTTAGCGCGATTGTAAGAGAATCATAATGTAAAAAACCTGAAGTGCATCTCCGATGTTAACAATTAGAGCACCCGTGATTGGCTTAATGTTAACCCATTGRTTTTCATGAAGAACTTGGAGGCCGCCAATTTGGTCTTGTATTAGTACCGTGATGAATGTGATATCGGCGTGTCCATTAGTCCCTAAGGTAAGTTGTGGATCCGGACATGCCGGGTAGTAGTGGCAACCTAAGGACCAACCTTTGCTAATTTCTAGCTCTCGGAGATAGTCTGGGTCGAGTCCAAGACCCATTGAAAGTAACATGAGTATGCGGTCAACAAACTCGAGGATATGATTGATGTACTCCAATGTCACATCCCTGCACAAATTTCATTAAGTGAAGCGAATCAAACAAACATCGAGGAATTTTTTTTTTTTGAAAGAACAAGAACAATTTCTTAACAATGAATCGAAATGAGAAAATAATAAGAAAAAAGAGTACTCACTTGCATATTGGAGGCAACTCTTGAGGATCAACTTCACCATCAAAACAATTGAAGTAAAATGTATCCCTCCAATTAGCAGCATTTGATTCATACAAATCATGGTTGGATAAAAAACTTACCGTCTTAGAGAAATAATCGCGACTATAAAACAACTTCTTAGCTTCGCCATCTTGCTCATGGAACATCCTACCACCTTCAATCATGTTTTCCAACACTTCCAACGGAATCCCATGATTTATCACTTGGAAAAACCCCCATGTTTGTGAGGCCGAAAGAACTTCCTCGACAATTTCCACAYTATGATCATTACTCTCTATAACATGAGCAAAATCTAGCACGGGCACACTTATGTTTTCGGTACACGTACTCAAATCCTTSGAACGATCCTCGGATGGTCTAACAAATATGCGAGGAACACCTTTTGTTCCGGCGTCTACCAACCCTTTCACCCCGGTTTTTTCCTCGTCGAATGCCTTGAGATCGTGAACTCGATCGCAAGCATTGTTAGTTTCAGTTCCGTTCATGGCACTTTGTGCAGTGGATTGACGAATATATTATACAAGTAAGTAGTTTATGTTAGCTGATTAATGAGGGATTAGTTTCAGATCAACCTAGCTTATTGATTCATTATTTATGCTAATCAAATAATAAACAATYTCACWAACTTTTCTGTTGTTCACTTGATCATGTGATGATCAGTGTTAATTAATCAAYATCAAATAATAATGTATAAACTAAACATGGATTTAGCAAGCCTAATCCACGTGCTAATCCATGTGCCTTAACCAAATTGCGACTATCAAGATGCATCACATGATCTTAGAAGCTTATATTATTAGTGATAAGGCAATATTTGATATAAATAGTCCCAACTTGGCAACTTCAATTTTATTTATGAAATATTCTCAAAATTATATGAAGTAATTASTATTATATTCTACTCCCTCCGTTCCGATTTGTTTTTTACGTTTGTAGAATTGCACGTCAWTTAAGGGAAATTAGTATTTGGATAAATTATGTTAGTATTACTTGGAAKTTGTACTATTCTTTTAATTTGTTTGAGATGTGTSCARTAAAATTAAAGTAAATCTTTTTATATTTAAAAATGAGGGGATGRRATAARTTTGRGTGRAAAATCAAGAATGATGAGTAAATAAGTAAGGG
>SNQN01000150.1:94099-114498 GCA_008642245.1 Bassia scoparia
AAAARGRAAWKKWAARRAWWWAARGRRAWWMCMAAAAARAAAACGTAAAAAACAAACTGGAACAGAGGCAGTATAATGAAGTCTTGAGTTTTGGGAATATATCAATGGTCACATGAACAAGTCACGTAAAATTATCGTTTCGATGACCCCGCTCAGTTTTGTCCAGAATTTCTCTCATAACTTAAGGGTGATGAGAGATGGTTTCTCGCTAAGTTCATTTCAGCCTCAAATGACGAGTGTTCTGGCTCCCACGTGCGTTTTGACATTTTTTCGGTTTCATAGTTTTTTGCAGCCTTTGGAATCCCATCATATCACCTACTTTTTGCCCTAAATTTTGAGTGGCATCGTTATATAGTTTTGGAAACCAATTGTAGACTTTTCGGCCATTTCAATGGAAATTGGCCCGGAGACCTCATTTTGGTGATGTATAATCCACATTTTTCTGACTAAAATAATCGTTTTGGTGACCCAGCTCGGTTTTGCGCAGAAATTTTTCCTACACCTTAAATTTAAGGGTAATGAGGGATGACTCCTTGCCAAAATTCAGTCTCAAATGACAAACATTTCGACGACATTTTGTCGCTTTTGCCGTTTGCGGTCTTTGAAACCCGGTCCATTCATATCTCTTAGTTTTGGCCCGAAATTTTGCATGACATTGTTATATGGTTGTGGGAATCAATTGCAGACTTTTCGGCCATTTTGAGAGAAATTGATTCGGATAGCTCATTTTCGTAATTTAATCCACGTTTTTCGGCCTAATTATCGACAATTTGGTGACCTGATTCGGTTTTTCCCATAATTTTGCCAAGTTTCAGTCTCAAATGATGAGTGTTGTGCCTCCCTCGTGCATTTTGATGTTTTGTTGCTTTCGTCGTTTGCGACTTTCGAAACCGTATCATATGTCCTAGTTTTGGCCCAAAATTTGCGTGGCATCGTTATATATATGGTTGGGGAAAGGGAACCAATTGTAGACCTCCTTTTCGACGAAAATCGGTCTGGAGACCTTATTTTTCGTGATATATAATCAACGTTTTTCAACCTAAAATTAGCGTTTTGGTGACCCAAGTTAGTTTTGTCCAGAATTTCTCCCACACCTTAAGGGTGATGAGGGATGACTCCTTACCAAGTTTCAGCCACAAATGAAAAGTGTTATGTCTCCCACGCGCATATTGACGTTTTTTTTTTTGCTTTCGTTGTTTGTGGCTTTCGCAACCCCATAATATCTCACTATCTCTTAATTAGTTTAGACCCCAAATTTTGCGTGTCATCATTATATGCAGGTAAGACAGTCAGGGCTTATATACTTATTACGTTTTAAGTTTAATTAGATGTTTGAGATTACAAAATTTTACTAAAAAAGTGTTATCACACCAACAATTATCATATAATGGAGATGACAAAATTTCACTAAAAATGTGCAGTGCAAAGAAAGCTAGTCTTATTTAAACATCGTCATTCTCATAACCACACAACAATATAACTTATTTTCTTGTGCTGTTGGACTAACTGAGTAATAAATCAAATCCTAATAAGGGTCAGTTCCCTTAAATAATCTATTAAGTAATACTTTGATCAAACAATTTAGCATAATAATGTGAATATTATCCCTATAACATTTCACTGATTTCAGTGATCATCTTCAAGATAAACTAAATTTTGAAATGATCGATTCCAAGATTGTTAACAGCATTAGAGAATAAGTATGTGAGCAGCTCCTCAATGGTGAAKTCCTTATAAAYTGGTGGATTTTCTTCCGACGTTAACTCCTTAATCGGACCGTATACCTTCTTGGACGAGAASAGTCCATGGAGAAAGAACGTAGTAGAAATCCTCGGTCCAATGCTATTAGCAATTACTCTGTGGTAGACACTTCTCAGTACACCATTCGATATAATCTGTTCATAAGATTGAAGACAAGTACGTCGTATACTCGTATGTATTAGACATGTAGTACATAATTAATTAAGAAGATCGATCGAGGTTTCATTAGCTAGGTGAAAGGAAAGATTGAAAGAAACAGACCTGAAGTGCATCTCCGATTACAACAATCAAGGCGCCTGTGACAGGCTTAACGTTAACCCATTTTTCGTCGAGAAGGACTTGGAGACCGCCGATTTGATCTTGCAGCAGTATTGTCACGAACGACGTGTCTGTGTGCCCTGGAAATCCTAGGGTGAGTTGCGGCTCAGGACATGCTGGATAGTATTGGCAACCATAGGACCAACCTTTACTAAGTTCCAATTCGCCGAGGTATTCTGGTTTGAGTCCCAGACCCATTGACAGCAGCATCAGTATGTGATCACTAAACTTCAGGACATGTTCAACATACTCTAATATAACATTCCTGCATACATAACAATAACTTATTAATCCAATAATTATTTCTCATCTCAATTAGATYAGATGAATTGGAGAATGAAATAAAATGAACTCACTTGCATATTGGGGGTAACTCTTGAGGATCAACTTCACCTACAAGAGTGTTGACGTACAAAGTRTCCCTCCAAGTCGCGGCTCTTGATTTATACAGGTCATGGTTCGAAAGGAAGGTGACCCTCTTTTCGAAATAATCGTGGCTATATAATTTCTTCTTAACCTCAACATCTTGTTCGTGGAACTTCCTAGTCCCATCAATCATGTTTTCTAACAATTCCAAGGGAATTCCATGGTTTACCACTTGAAAGAATCCCCATTTCTTYGACACRGACATGATTTCTTTCGCAATGTCCGATGTAACTTGATGACCCATGTCTATGACGGGCACAGCTACATCTTCTTGACAGGTTCCTAAATCCTTGGAACGATCCTCGAGTGGTCTAACAAATATGCTAGGGACTTTTTTCAGCCCTGCATCTACCAACCCTTTAACCCCGGYTTTCCCTTCATCGAACGCCTTGAGATCATTGATTCGATCGTAGCTACTTGAACTCGTGGCAATTTCGTTGTCCATGGACTCTTACTAACTCTTATGTGATTATGTTATGTGYTCTGAAAAACTAGCTTAGTAGTWGTTACTGCTTTAGTGTTAAGGATCTTATATTAGCAGAAGAAWGTGATTATATAAGTAATATATAGTWGRTAATCCATGTGCTAATCCCATGTGATTAAGCCATTAAAWATGTAATTTACATGTATAAAATACAAAGCCAAGTCGAATACATGTGCATAAGTTCATTAGTAAATTCCTGATCGCGACTAAAAAAATATGAAATTAGCAAGCTAATCCAAATCCATGTGCTAACCTATGCACATAATTGATTATGCGGTTCGAGGCAATTATGAACGTCTAATTAGCTAGATCCATGTGTTAATCCAGTGCATTAGCAATTTTTTACAAGTATCAACCTTCCTAATTCGGAGGCGGTTAGTATCTGCTGTTTTTTTTAATCCTGAAAGAGAAATGCTAGTTGTATTAGACTATACTCTGCATAACATAAACAACAGTTAATTACTTCAATAATACTCCAACAATCTAAACTATATTGGACACAATCTGATACAAGTAGTACAAAAATGATGTTGGCAGAGGCCGGTGTAGGCGTTTGGTCCCTTCGAAAGCAACCCGATCTGTTGGCCAAACATCGCGCTATATACAAATGCGGAACAAGAATCTAAACAAGATCCAAACCATCTTAGCTTCGTCATAATATATCTATATTACAGCAAGTTGCAAAGCAAAGCAAAGCAGACAAAACAACAGGGCTCAATGATCAATCCCAATGTCATCTTCGCGAGGGTGAAGTTTGAAATGATCAATCCCAATGTCATCTTCGCGAGGGTGAAGTTTGAAATGATCAATCCCAATGTCATCAAGGGATTTCGTAAAAAAGTAAGTGAGGAGTTCCTCGATCGTGAACTCCCTGTATAAGGGTGGATTTTCTTCCGAGGTTAGCTCCTTAATCGGACCGTGTATTACCTTGGATTTGAAGTAGCCATTAACAAATAATGCAATAGAAATCCTTGGTCCAACACTCTTCGCAATCACTCTGTGGTAGACGCTTTTCAATAGGCCATTAGAAGTAATCTGCATAATTGAGCAGCACAATCAYAAACACCAGATTATTATTTTGACAATCCAAAGCTATATTAATCTAGCTATAAATTTCAGAGCAAGCACTTAAAAGATGTGAAACCTGAAGTGCATCACCAATGTTAACAATCAAGGCACCACGAATAGGCTCGACATTAACCCATTGGTTATCATGAAGAACTTGGAGGCCACCAATTTGATCTTGCAAAAGTATCGACACGAATGAGACATCAGCATGTCCATTAGTCCCCAAGGTTAGTTCTGGCTCTGGACAAGCAGGGTAGTAGTGGCCTACTAATGACCATCCTCTACTACATTCCAAGTCTTTGAGATGGTTTGGTTCGAGTCCAAGACCCATTGATAGCAACATTAGTAAGCGGTCACCAAATTCGAGGACATGTTTTAGGTACTCCGATATCACATCCCTGCAAAAGATCGACTTTCATGTTTGTTAACTCCGGCTCTAAGCACATTATTATTGACATAATAAACACGATGAGAGCGAGGAACATAAAAGAACTCACTTGCATATAGTAGGCAGTTCTTGAGGATCAACTACACCACCACTAAAAAGGGTGTTCACAGTCAAAGTATCCCTCCAACTAGCAGCTTTCGAAGCATACAAGTCATGATTAGAAACATAACTTACCCTCATAGACTGAACATCGCGACTATAAATCTGCTTCTTAGTCTCCACATCTTGCTCATGAAAACTCTTAATCCCTTCGATCATATTTTCCAACACTTCGGAAGGAATCCCATGGTTTACTACTTGGAAAAATCCCCATTTCTGAGATGCAATCACAATCTCTTCGACGATCCTTGCAGTAGTTTTATCTGTACTGTCACCAGCATGATGAGCAAAATCCAGGACAGGCACACTTACATTTTCAGGACAAGTACTCAAATCTTTAGACCGATCCTCGAGTGGTCTGACAAATATCTTAGGAATACTCTTTGTTCCTGCATCGACCARCCCTTTCACCCCATCTTTCCCTGCATCGAAAACCTTCAGATCGTTGASTCGGTCGTATGTACTAGTTTGTGTTTCATTCATGGTGATCTGGCTGCTCATCTTCAAAGCCAAAAATGTTTCTAAAACAAAAAGAGCAGATCAAATTGGATTTAGTTGATTAATACACGATTAGTTAATAATAATGTATTACATATACAAGCCGAGTTTATTGACTACTCTAGGACAGTGATGTTCTAATAAGCAAGGCAATTTCCAAATTAAAACAATATAATCTAGTGAAATAGTGAATGCATAAATTATTAGCAAAACATAAGCTTTAAAAATGGAAAGTAGATATCGACTAGATTAGCATCACAGCAACGTTTATCTTATAAATAAGATTATCAATTATTAAGATCTGCAACTAGAATATATAAAATGTAGGATTAATAGGAAGATTAGCGCGTAATCCGGTTCTTAGACCTACAATGCTTCAAAAAAGGTTCCAATAACATTAACAGTATAATTCGACAAGAAAAACTACCTGTCTTACAATGTCCTGGTCTATTTACTCGGACTTTTCATTTAACCTCAAGTACCCGTGTCGGATCCTTAATATCGGATATGGTATAACTTGGACACTTCATTTTGAGCTAAAATCTGATAATTTTTTCACAAAAATAGCCATATTGTATGTGACACCGTCCCATGTAGTTTAACTAGCTCCTATCTTCGCGAGGGCTGAGTTTGAATGATCGATTGCAAGCTCACGAGGGATTTGGAGAAGAAGTAAGTGAGAAGATCCTATCGATCCTCAAGTGTGAAGTCCCTATAATAGGTGGATTATCTCCTGATGTTAGCTCCTTAATCGGACCGTATATCTTCTCTTGATTTGAATAACCATTAAAAAAGAATGGAATAGAAATCCTTGGTCCAACACTTTTCGCAATCACTCTATGGTCAATAGGTCTACATTTCTAGTTTCGAAAATGAACATTTGCCCGGGATCATGCAGACTATGGTCTCGGGACCATAATAGAATTTGCGCTCTATGGTAGACACTTCTCACATGTCATTAGAACTTAACCTGCATACCATATTGAAAATCATGATCACGAGTATTAATAATTTTGTGAGCATGGTGAAAGAAACGGGACCTGAAGTACCAGCCCTTTCACCCCGGTTTTTTCTTTATCGAAAGCCTTCAGATCATCGACTCGATCATAACTAGTACCAGTTTGTATTCCTTTCATTATAAACTGGCTAATCATTGAATCTTACAAACTTTCTTTGATTGCAGAATCGAACAGATTTAAAGGATGTTGATTAGCTAACACAAACTCGATCATACACGGTAAGGTAGACGGGTAAGATTGCATTACACATTATTGAAAGCTATGCTAATATATAATGAAAAGCAATCATCTAGTGAATGCTTGAAAAAATGCTTTAAAAATAACAATAATGTCTTTATTGGACTGTTGAAGTCAAGATTATCAACTAATTAAATTGATTGAAGGCAGCCTTCATTCAGCAGCCCCCACCTTCATCACCTTTAATTTGCATTGTTTTGTATCAAAAAAACCAAAGATGATCAATTATTTAAAACTGTAATTATTGAATCAAAAAGTTGGATTAATAGAGTGATTAACGCGTAATCCGGCTATTAGCCCTGCAATCCTTCAAAGGTTCCTGTACTCTAATCACAATTATATCATTCTTAACCATAAAATCCAAATTCAAGATATGTATAACAAGTTGTGATGGAAAGTTCACTTATTACATGAATGTTCCAAATTAAACATTTCATGAAGCTACAAAACACGGTAGTGCAACGCCATTGATGATTGATCACATGTATGTTTTTCTAACTGTCATCTTGAGAAAACTTGAGCTTGAAATGATCTATCCCGGGCTGATCGAGTGGCCTAGAGACGAAGTGTGTAAGAAACTCCTCGAGTGTAAATTCTCTAAATTTAGCAGGATTTTCGTCCGAGATCAGCTCTTTGATCGGGCCATATAACTTTGGAGATGAAAAAAGGCCTTTGAAAAAGAATGCTATAGAAATCCTCGGACCAGTGTTCTTTGCAATCACTCTGTGATAAASGCTTTTTAGTTTGTCATTCGACACAATCTGCACAACAATTATGCAGGTTAATCAGCAATGCATTGTGTAATTGGAAGCTTGACATTATAGTTTGATCGCCGACAGTCTGTCACAGTCTGTCGGCGATCATTAAGGTTCATTAAGGTTCAACCCAAGCCACAGTCTGTCATAAGCTTATCAGGTTCAGAGGACTTGACTACATTAGCTAGGGAAAAGGAATGAAACCTGAAGTGCATCGCCGATGTTAACAATCAAGGCGCCCTTTACAGGCTCAACATTAACCCATTGATTCTTATGGAGAACTTGCAGGCCACCCATATGATCCTGCAGAAGTATCGTGATGAACGAGGCATCTGCGTGCTTGCTGGTTCCTAAGGTCAATTCTGGTTCCGGACATGCCGGATAGTAATGGCAAGCTAAGTTCCAAGCTTTTGTACTCTCCAATTCTCTAAGACAATCAGGGCTTAGCCCAAGACCCATTGATAACAACATCAGTATGAGATCGCCTAGTTTAATGACATTGTTGATATAATCCAGCATCACATCCCTGCATAATATAAGCTACCTTTTAGCAAAATATTGTCTGATTTTAATGTCCAGTTAACAGCAGCAAGAACAAACAGTTGCTGCAGAATCAGAAGTGAGTTTTTAGAGTTTATTTTGAAGCACTCGATCTCATGATCTTCTGAAATATTACATATTTAGTATCTCAGCGAAACATTCATTGTTTGAATCCTGTATATAATTTCATGGGAATAGGATTCTTTTCAACAGTTCAATTCTTTCCTTTCGTCGGATTTTCAACTTAAGATTCAGACTCCAAAGCTAGTTAAACAGATTGAGTTAAAATCTGTTATAATACAAGATCAAAATTAAACATAAAGATCGGAAGGAAAAAAGGACTAATCAAGGAGCATACTTGCATACAGGAGGCAACTCCTGAGGATCAACTTGGCCTGTAAAAACAGTGTTGACTGACAAAGTATCCCTCCAATTAGCAGCATTTGATTTATAGAAATCATAGTTAGAGTTAAAAGTGACAACCTTCGATTTATCGCGACTATAAAACAGCTTCTTAGCCTCGTCATCTTGCTCATGAAACATCCGAGCACCTTCAACCATGTTTTCCAACAGTTCCAAGGGAATCCCATGATTTACCACCTGAAAAAAACCCCAGTTTTCTGATGCCCAAAGTATTTCCTTCACAACTTGTTCACTACATTTAGCACCAACACGAGCAATATCGATTACAGGACACTTAAATTTTCAGGACAAGTATCCAAATCTCTGGCACGTCATCGTGGTCTAACAAATAGCTAGGAACTGTAGTTGTTCCTTCATCACTAGCCCTTTCACCCCAGTCTTCCGTGCATCGAATGCCTTGAGATCGTTGCTCGATCGTAACTGGTTGAGTTCGTGGGTGATTCTCGGGGGCTCATTGGTTTACAGTAATGGAGTTTATTGGATTTTTTATTCATAAAATAGTGGTGCAAAACAACCTTTATAACTTTTTTTTTTGTTGATCACCACCTGCTTGTCGGTTCTGACGTGCTTGCACTTGAAATCACGTGAGTTGTTTAAATGATTTTTTAAATTTTCTTCATTTTTTTTTTTTTTTTTGCCTAAATCCCCTTAATTCCCCCAATCCCTTAATCAAAGTACTTGTTATAACAATCTTCATTATACATGCTAGAATCCACAAAACTAAAAATATGCAACAAATTTTTTTTTTTTTGAAAAATGGAAAACTAATAATCCCATTTTTTGGTTGTTTTCTCTCAATAAAGTCGACCTCAAAGTATTACAGAGATAATCCTAACTTTTAGGATGGTCTCTCAAATAATCCAACCTCAAATAGTTACAAAATAACGGATTATTATAAAACAGACCACAAAAGGTGGATATATTAATTTTCATTTTTTTTTATTAAATTAAAAGAAGAAATAAATAGAAAAATCAAAAGAATTTTTTCTTTTTTAAAAGAGACAACATTAAAAGTGACTCACGTGACTTGCACGTGCAAGTCAACGCCAAAAGAACTTATCTTTATTCAAGCTGCCCCTGATTCCAACCCTCAAATTTCAATCAATACATATCTTCCTACTAGAAGGATATTAATGACTAATATATCCAAGGAAATGAGATGTAACCACTACATATCCATAAGTGTAAGTAGATCGAAAGAAGGCAAAAGCTAACGAGCGCCCCCGCGTTAGATTAGAAAACTAAAAGTAAAATATTAAATGAATATAAACATGATTACACACCGATTGAATTACATCTAGTTAAATAAAACTAACCTACTACAGCAACACTTTTGATTTCTCACAACACTTTTGTTTATATTATATATATATAATATATATATATATATATATATATATATATATCTATATATAACTAGCCGTTGCACCGCGGCGATGCGCGCGGTGCCCGGACGGTATACATATGAAAGTTTACAATTAGGAAAATCGATAATCTCGAGATTATGTTGCATAGTATATAGAGACGTCTACATAATTTTTTTTTCAAGGAAAAGGAGAAAATAAACTCTCCTTAAATCATAAGAATCTAAGGATAAGTCACAGATAACAACATTAACCTTACACAAAGGAAAGCAACCTACAACTAACACATCCGAACTAAAAGCTGAGTTCAAAGGTCAACATAGCCCCAAAAACCAAAAAGGCTCATACAACATTGCAAAACATTATGATCAAGGAAAATAACATCAGGATAACAGCTGGCCCTAAGCATCCTTATTAGGCACCCTTCATCACAGAGAGTTTTCACTATAGCAGCATACCTTGGAAGAGGTAATTCTGCTCTTTCATGGTCTCCGAGAACCACCCGGCCACTTTTCCTCTAGGTCTGCAACTTGCGTTCGTGTTCATTCTTAAGTCCTCCCCTCCATGGAGAAGCAAGTTACAGTTGTAGGGCTCGAAAATTAATAACCTCTTTCCTTTTTTGCTATTCTGAAAAAGATTATGAGTAGCAAACCAATCATTTAGCACTTTGTTCTTAAGATGATTAAGGTGAAAAGAGCAAGATTTAAACAATATAATTTCTTTCAAACCAAATAAACCATTTGACGATAACAAATAAACATTTTCCGCATCTGCTTTGTTTGAGATTAAAATGGAGCCAATCCATCCACAATATAGAAAAGAAAATATAAGTGTCCCAATTAATCTCAATCAACTTGCTCTGAAAGATATTATCCCAAATTAGGGATAGCCAAAAGAGTACCAACTGGAGAACATTTTCTTGAAAAATTGTAAAATACAAAAGATGATCCTTCTTAAGCATTGACTGTAACAATTAAACATCAACCTCGTCATTTGAAAAAGAAAATATGTTTGGATCTACTCTTTCCTTCAATAATCAGTCATAAATACCCTCGATTCAACCCCGTGCTAGACAAACAAATCAGCTCCAAATAGTAAGATAGCTCCAATCAAACTTACAAGGAACACAAATACATAAATCGAAAGATTCAGACATAACGATGAAAAAGGTTATGAAAACATACATTCGAACAACAACAACAACAACAACAACAAAAAATTATTCCCGATTCAAGAATCTGCAAGGTTTGTTCTAGAAATTCATAATTATTTAATGCAACACCCAGCTATTTGCAATAAGCTGGAACAAGACGAAAAAGAATTGCGTACTTGCACTCACAAAAGAAAGAGATAAAAATGCTAAGTAAGACCTACCAACATGCAACTTTGTCGAACAACTGAGATGACCCCGAAAAAGAAAGGGAATTATGCCCCATAGGTCGCAAATCCAGTGACCGTACCCGACCATCACCGCTGCCGTCGTGGGGTTTACCGTTACCACCACCATGAGTCAGCTCAACCTGAATAACAAACTGCTTATTAAAATGAAAAAATCTGCAAAGAATATTGTATGTATTTGAATCAGGTGAATCATACCCCAAGAGACAGCCGTCCAAATTATAGCCATCACAACCCCTGATTGCGTCTTAGGCATCCCTATGATCCTTAAACTGCAAAAGGAACAAAAATACGAAACAGTTATGTTCGAGAATTACAATCAATAAAAAAGAAACAAAAAAAACTACAACCCCAAAAAATTTAAAAGCTAGGACCGTTCACAATCATTAAACACTTTGCATACAGACAGGTAAGAATTTCTTCAAAACCGTCAAACAAACAAAATCGAACACCCTGCAATTCCATAACCACGACAACAGATTCACCCAAGCTTAACATATAAATTACTCCAATAAAATAAAACATTCAAGCTATATAACAAAAGCAAATTTCTTATAGCTATCATTCAAGGACAATAAATTTTCATTAACTTCCAAATTCAGGATTTCAGGCAATATAATTATAAGAAATAACAATTAAAATCATTTACCATTTACCAACTACTAAACACATAAATCCCATTTACCAACTACTAAACATGGAATAACCACATTATTATGATGAGTTCTACTTCCAAACTATCAATAAATCCCGTTTACAACTATAAACACAAACCAATGAAATGACAAATAATTATGCATCTATGCTAATAAAATGATATGGACATATTCATGCTTAATGTAAGATCGATACCTAAAGAAGTTTGAGCCTACTTCAGTTGCTATTTGGCTATAGCATTGGCCAAGGTTATAACTAATGGAAATCAACATAACGACTCAAACAGAGACACCTACAAAAGTCCTCCTGAAAACTCATCGTCTCAGCCTTGTGAAATAAACATGAAAGAATTTACAACATCAAATAATAATCACTGCAGTTAGGGGTGTTTAAAATATCCGATCCGATCCGTGATCCGTTGATCCGATCCGATTTTTAAAGTTTCGGATATTTCGGATCGGATATCCGAAAATTATCGGATTCAGATCAGAATTTTTACACTTCGGATGTTTAGGATATCCGAAATATCCGATTTTTTTATTAAAAAATAATTTAATATCAAAAAATAAAAGAAAAATAGGTAAAAATATATACATTTGATCCGCGATCCGATCCGAAATTTCGGATATCGGATCGGATTCGATCGAAAATAAGAGTTCGAATATTTCGATCGGATATCCGAAAATTTTCGGATCGGATTCGAATCGGTATTTCCCCGATCCGAAAATTTCGGATATTCGGATTTCGGATCGGATTATCCGATTTGAACACCCCTAACTGCAATATAATGAAATCGACGCGATGAGCTACAAAGTCCAAGTCATCAACTTCCCATGAACATATCTCATAATGAAAACTGAGATATTCAGCAAGATTACATCATATACCAACCACAGAAGCCAAACAATTAGACTATTCCTAATTTCTATAATCCTATGAAACACTGACCAGGGTTCGAAGACAGAAACAAACAGAGTAAACCAGGAGCAGAAAGGACCAAATTTGGATTAACTCTACCTTTCCAACAAAGGCAGAAGAACCTCCTAGCCGTGAAATTCCAACAACAACATTGCAGGCACCCACCAGCAGCTTTAGCAAATGCAGCGCTCGGCCAGTGATACCACCGGCAACGGTGGGCACGAAATCAATCAGCAATTCCCAATGCAAAACCAATGATTTATCACCCTCTAATTTCCCATTAGTACCTAGAAAAAAACAAATAATAATATATCAACAATCAATATGACAACATAAATCACCAATGCCTGGATTTCTTGAATAAAAAGAACATAAAACTATAAAGTTTGCCCTTTGATTTGCCAATCATTCTTACAACAACAGAACTGAATTATTAAGCGCAAAATCGACTAAATCTCTCTTTCAGATAAGACTAAACCCAGATCAACAAAAAGAGCTGTCTTTCTTGAAAGAAAGATCAAAAAGAACTTGTAACGTAATAAAACAATGAAATTAGTGATATCTGATCTAAAAAGGCAGGCATTATGAAAAATAACCCATTATCACACCAAAATTGCAGATAGTGTGTGTGTTTGACAAACTATTTGTCATGTCATCAAACTATCGAGCATCAACCATCACCATAGCCAAAAGCATCCGCCGCGATCATACAAACGAATCATTTGTTCGGCAAAAAAAACTGGAATATTATGTTTCCATTGTTGGTCTTCAAAATTCAGCCAAATTCATAAACAATTCTGCCCCAAATACCCAAAACCAAACAACAAATATAACCCCAAACAATAGAGAAATTGAAACAAAACTCATATTAAAACCAACAAAATTCACACAAAACTCCAGCAAAATATCATAGGAAGATAAAAGAGAGAGAAAAATACCAAAATGGCGTCAATGTCATCTCCTCTTTCCCTTTGCCAGACTTCTTCCGCTCCTTCCTCGATCACAAGGATAAAAGACATGTACATCATAATTCTTGATAAAACTGTGAAAAAGAAAGATGAAACTAAAATTAAACTCATACTTCGGAAAAATTCAAGACAAAGATAATTGCTTAATTTTTTAAAACATTAAAAATAAGAAAAAATTAAAAACAGAATCTATCAATTTCTCAATGAGATTCGGTCAATATAATAACCTAATAATCATAAAATAAAGAAAATGAGTGAACTTACTCCAATTGATCAGCATTACACGATATGAACAGCGCCTACTAAACTTGTTTCCTTTGCTTAAATCAGCATAAAACTCAATCGAAACTCTAAATTAAACTTGGAAAGCAAACAATATAAAACGAATAACCAATCAATCCAACAAACAAAAACCATACCGCATAAAAACCTAATCTTATCGATTGAATCTCAAAATAATCACACAAAGATCTTGGATCTAGGGATAGTGTTAGAAATACCTTTTATGCCTTTGATCAAATGGCGAGTTTTTTCGTTTGCTCCTCTGCAAAATCAAAACGCAAAACGAATGAGATGATCGTCAATTGAATATCAAGTAGACTTGAGATTTAGGGTTTTAAGAAAGCTAAAATTAGAACTAATTGGAAACCCCGATTTGTTAAGCCAGTTTCAACAATTGAAAAATTTATAGGAGGAATCAAAATATCATCATCATCATAAATTCATCATTGATTGCCTTGTTAGAAGAAATTGCAGGAGAAGAGGATAAAACGAAAGAAAATTTTCAACACCAACCAAAATCATCAGCAAAGAGATAAGGGTAGCAAACCCACGGAAAGAGAGAATGGTAGTGGTTTGATGCTGGAAATGGAAAAGCAAGGAAGAGGGAAGGTTGCAATCCATAGGAGCTCTGAGCTTCAAAAAGGAGCAAAGAAAGTGGGAGGAAGAGGGTAAGTGGGATGCCAGGTGTTATGTATGTGGGTAAGGAAAATTCTGATCGTTGGCTTGGGTTGTGGGCTGTTGCGTAGGCCTTCGCGTGGCTTTTGAGGGTAGCATTTGGATCGGGCTAGTAGTGGGCTGCTTGAGTTGGGCTATGTGTAGGGGCTTGTTGATGTGGGTTGTTGGTGGGTAATACTTACTGTTTATACTGTTCAAGTGAACAGGAGCTGCTTATTCCTTTTTAATATGTCTAGATATATATATATATATAATATATATATATATATATATAATATATATATATATAGATGCACTATAAATTTATTGTGCATCAACGTAACCCATTTTCACTTTACATCAATATAGTGATAAATAATAAGAGTCACTATATTGATAAAATGTTACTATATAATCAAAAGAGTCACTAAATCTGATGCACAGTAAATTTATTGTGCATCGATATACCTAATACTTTGTCTATATGTATATATATCTTCCACCCGTTTACACTGCTAAGCAAACCCACAAAACAGATGAGTCAAACACCGCTTCCGCCGCTTAGCAAACAGGACACGCAAACAAGGCTACGGGAGCACCGCGCTCTGGCTACAAGATAAGTGTCGAAACATATAGCAGATTAGTAGTTGGAACATTTCCATTCTAGTGGAAGGGAAAAAGATCAACAATCAGTTGAATAAGCAAACACATACTTGATATTCATAGTACTAGCATATATATCAACTATACACTTGCTTGTATGATAAAGTCACAATTCTTAGAAACACAACATCTTACAAGGTAAATGATAATAAGAATGCATACATACAATAAACAGAAGGATTATTGGAATACTTTTTTCGATTTTTGTTTAATGACTGAAAAGGCATTATATATACTTCGACAAGGATGCAATTTCGAGAACTAACGATATTCTTTCTACCTATTTCCTAGTCCATTCCAAGGCTCTGTAGCTTGAACGTAGCAATTTTTGTTCATGGTCATCAAGAGGCATAGATAAGAAATTAGTTTGAAACTCGATAATTGTGAAGTCTCGATAAATAGGTGGATTTTCATCAGACAGTAGCTCTTTAATCGGTCCATATATCTTCGAAGATGAGACCGTGCCTCTGAGAAAAAATCCTACTGAAATTCTCGGTCCAGTGCGATTGGCAGTCACTCTGTGAAGAACGCTCTTAAACTTATCATTCGAGATCATCTGCATCATTATTATTTCAATAAGTTAGACAAGTAAGAGGCGGGTGCTAATAATTTACTACTTCGTAGAAGCAAACCTGGAGCATATCTCCTATGTTTATAACTAAGGAACCGGGAATAGGCTGCACGTCAACCCATTGATTTTCGTTGAGTACTTGGAGTCCACCGATTGTGTCTTGCAGAAGTACGGTGAGGAACGAGGGATCGGTGTGTTCAGACGCGCCTAGTGTCAGTTCTGGAGCAGGGCAAGCAGGGTAATAGTGGTTCGTTAAGCTCCATTTGTTGCCGCAATCCATTTCTTTCAGATGATCYGGTTTGAGTCCAAGAGCTACAGATAGTAACTCCAATACAGTATCACCGAAGTTCTGTGCATGATCGATGTATTCCAGAATGACATCCCTGCAGTACAATTCATCGGAACACCAAGTGTACAGATTATAGTTGAAGTTAGAGAACGAGGGCGAACACCAAGTGTACAGATTTATAAGCACTAACAATTTCGCTTTCTATAACAACAAATTAAACATATACAGCCTGCTGAAACAGCCAACTACTTAGAGAACAAAAGGTTAACTAGTAATAACATACCTGCATATTTTAGGCAATGCTTCAGGATCAAGAGTACCAGAATATATGGGATGAACAGCCATAGTGTCCCTCCAATTCGCAGTTCGTGATTTATAGAGGTCGTAATTGGAGTTATACACAACTTTGCTACGATTGTCTCGGGTATAGAACTCTTTCTTTGCCTCGGCATCTTGCTCGAAAAACATTTTCACACCCTCCAGCATCTTCTCCAACACTTCCAACGGAATACCATGATTGACCACTTGAAAGAATCCCCAGTTTTCTGATGCATACGAAATTTCTCTGACAATCTCAGCATAACGCTCTTTCCTATCGATGCCTTCTAAGCTAATCACAGGCAATTCGCGCTTCACACAAGGAGTTTTCAAGTCTTTAAGAAGCTCATCAGGGGGACGAATGAATATCTTTGGAAGGCTTTTTGTGCCCGAGTCTACTAATCCTTTCACCCCCATCTTCGTATCATCAAAATCCTTCAACTCTTTCAGGCGATCACTGTCAGGTTGRAAACAAAGGCTGTCTTTCCCCATGCTACTAACTGTCTTCACCTTTTAGCAGCAAGAATAGATCAATGAATACAGGATTCGTCTAGCAGTGTTTGTACGTTCGACGAGTTTTGCAGAGACAGTCTTACTCTCTTACACTAATTTATGATGAAGTGTTAATAGCAACCCTCCGTAAACTTATAAGATGTCAGCCTCGAAATAAATACAAAATCCAGCAGCCACAATGGACTAGAACTAGGATTAGAGATAGTCCATAAGCCACATATGTCAAAGCCGCGCTATCTAAAAATCTAAAACAAGTGAGGAAAATTGGAAATAAAACAGATAAACACCGAAAATTACAGAAGAACTTGTCTGCATTCAAGCTGTTCATTTCCAACCATCCAAATTCGATCATATCTTCCTAGTAGTACTCTACTAAGAGTCTCAGATAATGGATGGTTCATAAACCATGTCCTGCTAAATAATTATCAGCACGTCAAAAATTATAATGATAATAGAAAAACTGACAAATAGAAATGATAGATCCTTGCAATACTTATAAATCGTCTTCATTAAATTGTCACACCTCCAATTTCAGCATTATAAGGATACATGTAGAAGGTACAATCGGTTGTATGGACCGTATAAGGTAGATTTACCGGAACTTAGCTACGTAGCATTTTGATAATTGAAACTCATACTCTAACAAAGGTGTTGTTTCAGGTACTAAGAACGCTMCACTTTACCATYTATTCTCCATCACCAAGATTTYGTAGCTTGAACGAGTCCAATCCCGGCTCATGAAGGGGCCTAGAGAAGAAATTGGTATGAAACTCGCTGATAGTGAACTCTCTATACAGAGGTGGAGTACCATCAGACAGCAACTCTTTGATTGGCCCATACAACTTCGGAGATGAGAATATGCCTCTGAGAAAAAATGCATAACAGAAAGCAGAAAAAAGAGAGAGAAAGCTAAATAAACTTTGTATGATTTATTTTATAGTTTGATAGAAGAAATACACTATGAGAAAGAAGAAAACTAGCTTATATACAAAACCAACTGCCTTGTGAAAGCAAGCTAAATAAATATCTAGAAGACTAACTAAGCAGTAGAGTGTCTAACAAATCTAGCTGAGAAAACTAACTCAGAAAGTCAAGGAGGCAAAGAAAGCTTTTGACTTAACTAATTACTACCAATAGAAAATAAAACAGATAAACACCGAAAAGGCAAAATACAGAAAACTTGTCGTGTATTCAAGCTGTTCATTTCCAACCATCCAAATTCGATCATATCTTCCTAAGACTCTACTAAGAGTCTCAAATAATGGATGTTCATAAAACCATGTCCTGCTAAATAATTATCAGCACGTCAAAAATATAATGAAATAGAAAAACTGACAAAAGAAATGATAGATCCTGCAATACTTATAAATCGTCTTCATTAAATTGTCACACCTCCAACTTCAGCATTATAAGGATACATGTAGAAGGTACAATCGGTTGTATGGACCGTATAAGGTAGATTTACCGGAACTTAGCTATGCATTTTATAATTGAAACTCATACTCTAACAAAGTGTTGTTTCAGGTACTAAGAACGCCTCCACTTTACCATTATTCTCCATCACCAAGATTTTGTAGCTTGAACGAGTCCAACCCGGCTCATGAAGGCCTAAAAAGAAATTGTATGAAACTCTGATAGTGAACTCTCATACAGAGGTAGTACCATCAGACAGCAACTCTTTGATTGGCCCATACAACTTCGGAGATAAATATGCCTCTGAAAAAAATGCCACAGAAATGCGTCCAGTGCGATTGGCACACACCTGTGCAGAGCACTCTTAAACTTGTCGTTGGACATGATCTGTACCATCAAATCAATAAGTTGACAGTTAGAAAGTACATACTAAATACTATACACAAGAAGCAAACTGGAAATATAAAATAAAGGAAAACCTGGAGGATATCTCCGATTTACAATGAAGCACCAGGTACAGGCTGCACTGCGACCCATTCGTTGTCATGGAGAACTGGAGACCACCAATGTTGTCTTGCAGAAGACAGTGATGAATGAGAGATCAGTGTGTTTACTCGAACCTAGTTACTCGAGTAGGGCAAGCAGGTAATAGTGTTTACAGCTCCATCTTTCATTGCATTCCATTTCTTCAGATAGATCTGGTTTGAGACCAAGAGCTACAGAAAGCAACTCCAGTAGAACGTCACAGAAGTTTTGTACATGGTGTATTCCTGGACTATGTCCCTGAAGCAAAAATCATCAGAGGAAAAACCATGAGTACGAGTTCCTTTATATTCTGTACCAACTCCTGTCAATCATAGTGTTATAACAGAAGCATTAAATGCGAAAATAAACAAGAACAACACACAGAAATTACGTGGTCATCAATAAGCTACGTCCACAGCAGAAGAGAGAGAGAGTTTTATTGCTTTGTGGAAGTTCGGAATACAGAAATATACAGATTTCGGATTAAGAGCTAGGGTTACAGAAGTAGGATATATATAACTCCTAAACAGCAAAGCCCGAAAATAGGCCCAAGAACAGAAGCCCGTAGCTCAAACGGACAGCGAAACCCCTACATATTATACGAAGTGGATCACAACATATCAAGACACAAACTAACACATAGACTAATAAGGAATATACGAGAGGCCGGATATATTACAACCATACAGGGTGCTGAGACTGATGTCACTTACCTGTTCAAACACTTGATAAACAGAACAGGTTATAACTTTATATAAGTGAATACAGCTTATTACCTGCATATTCAGGCAATCCTTCAGGATCGAGAGGAACGGAATAGTGGTATTAATAGCCAGACTGTCCCTCCAATTAGCAAATCGCGATTTATAGAAGTCATAATTGTTATACACAACTTGTCGAAAACTTCCCGAGTATAGAACTCTTTCTTTACTCGAGTCTTGCTCGTGAAACAATCATCCCCTCCAACATCTTCTCTAACACTTCCATCGGGATTTCATGATTGACCACCTGGAAGAATCCCCATTTCTGATGCATACAAGATTTCTTTGACATCTCATCATAACGCTCTTTCCTACCAATGCCTTCAATTAATCACCGGTACTTCGCGTTTCACACAAGGAGTGTTCAATTCTCTACAAGTTCATCGGAGGGTCGAACGAAGATTTTTGGAACACTTTCTATACCCAGTCTACATCCTTTCACCCCTGCCTTGTATCATCAAATTTCTTTAGCTCTTTAGGCGTCATAGTCGGGTTGGAAGCCATTCGTTTTTCTCTATGCTAACTCTCTCCATCTTTTAGCTAGCTACAAGACTAATACAGTAAGTGGAATTGTGTGAAGAAAAGAACACTGGTACGTCGCAAATAAATTTTTGGACCACCAGAGTATTGGGTGAGAATTCA
Source organism: Bassia scoparia (assembly GCA_008642245.1). NCBI lineage: Eukaryota > Viridiplantae > Streptophyta > Magnoliopsida > Caryophyllales > Amaranthaceae > Bassia > Bassia scoparia. The sequence goes on from SNQN01000150.1 coordinate 114,112, forward strand.
ACCAAGTTTTGAAGAGAGCCTCACACTAATCAATCTAATGTAAGAGTAGGGTTAATGAGCTGAGCCTGCTCGAGCTCGGTCGAAGATAGCTCTCGAAAGCTCGCGAGAAGGCTCGAAAATATTATTTATCTTTTTAGATTAATAATTAAAATTAATACTTATATTATCATAAGTTAACAAAAAATAAAAATTCATAACTATTAACTAATATATGTCTTAGAAGTCATATACTAACTATAGTTTTCGAACTCCAATATAGCTTCAATGTATTTTGAACTTGATTTTTCACACTCGAAAAAAAACTCAGCATCGACGAACCGGATATTCACGAGTTTAGCTCAAAATACTCAAAGCTCAACTCGCTCGCTCGTAAACACCCCCATGTAA
>SNQN01000150.1:114523-127634 GCA_008642245.1 Bassia scoparia
TACAGAAATCCGTGCGTCCAGTGCGATTGGCAACTACCTGTGCAGACACTCTTAAACTTGTCGTTGGAACATGATCTGTACCATCAAATCAATAAGTTGGACAGTTAGAAAGTACATACTAAATACTATACACAAGAAGCAAACTTGGAATTATAAAAATAAAGGAAAACCTGGGGATATCTCCGATGTTTACATGAAGCACCAGGTACAGGCTGCACTGCAACCCATTCGTTGTCATGGAGAACTGGAGACCACCAATGTTGTCTTGCAGAAGTACGATGATGATGATAGGATCAGTGTGTTACTCAACCTAGTGTTACTTTGAGTAGGGCAAGCAGGTAATAATGTTTACTAAGCTCCATCTTTCATTGCATTCCATTTCTTTCAGAGATGATCTGGTTTGAGACCAAGAGCTACAGAAAGCAACTCCAGTAGAACGTCACAGAAGTTTTGTAGTCGATTGTGTATTCCTGGACTATGTCCCTGAAGCAAAAATTCATCAGAGAAAACCTTTAGGTACGAGTTCCTTTATATCTGTACCGAACTCTGTCAATCATAGTGTTATAACAGAAGCGATTAAATGCGAAAATAAACAAGAACTAACACACAGAAATTACGTGGGTCATCAATAATGGCTACGTCCACAGGAGAAGAGAGAGAGAGTTTTATTGCTTTGTGAAATCGGAATACAGATATATACAGATTTCGGAATAAGAGCTAGGGTTACAGAAGTAGGAGATATATATGACTCCTAAACAGCCAAGCCCGAAAATAGGCCCAAGAACAGAAGCCCGTAGCTCAAACGGACAGGAACCCCTACATAGTTATACGAAGTGATGCACAACAGATCAAGACACAAACTAACACATAGATCTATATAAAGTACATCGAGGCCGGATAAAAATATCACCAACCACATGTAAGACAATATAAGTGTAACATCACCAAAAATTGCAATATAGGATGTCACCCTCAAATAGAAAGACCTTCCCGCATACATCCGAAATGATGACAATAAAATCTACTTGATAAGGCATTGGGATCTAATTGGGAGTAGGTAAGACGATAAGTTGAGCATTAGACGACACTTCGTGAACAAATGCTTGATTGCCTTTTCAATCAAAGCAAAACAAAGACAAACAAGAGCTTCTASATAGAAATTATTGACACTCCAACAGTCCAACCATTCAATCAGGGAGTCCCCCGGCCCCGGCTGCCCGGCACTCAATAATTTCGGTATGTAAAACAAGCATATACTCCCTCCGTTTTTTTAGTTGTTCCAGTTTTGATTTTGGGATGTTTTTAAATAGTTGTTCCAAATTAATCTAAAAATAACTTTTTCACATTTTATCTACTTCCTCCGTTTTTTAGATGATCCACTTTGGGTTTTGTGATTTTTGAGGCAAAATATTGGTGTAAGTGATTAGGTGAATAGATTGATAATTTAATAAAATATGTGGGACCCATAGATGAGAGATAGAGAGAAAGAGATTGTGGACCCCAAAAAAGTAGAAAGTAAGTGAGATTATATGATAATTTATTGTGGTCCCCATGTCTTGAAAGGAAAAAAATCAAAATGGGACAACTATTTTCAAGTTTCTTAAAATAGAAACTGGGTCATCTAATAAAAAACGGAAGAAGTACTTTATTTACTCTAACATTAATGAATTACTCCTTTCTAAAGTCAACTTTCATTACTTTATCCAATCTTTTCACCCAAAATTATTTTTACCCAAAAATTTTCATTCACACATTTACTYTTTTACCTAACTTACTCAACTTTTTTACCCAATTTACTCAACTACTTTACCCAATTAATCAACACGGAGGGAGTAACAGCTATGGTCCTTGGGGCGCTTGGAGACACGGAAACAGTGGCGGACCCAGAAGTTTTCGCCTGGTGAGTCACTATTAATAAACAAACTTGTAATAAAAAAATTTAATAACCAAGTATTACAAAATRCATCAAAATATTAAAAGAGCACGGAATAAAAGTAGGATTCTTCTTAGCATAGAAGCTTGCGATGTTGTGCATTTTGTTTGGAGTGCGCTTTCGCTTCATTATAGAAATTGAGAAAACAACACACTAAATCAACACCAACTACTTACTAATTTAGAGTAAGTAATAAACTAATACACTTTCAGTTTTCTAAATTAATTTATATTAATGACAAAGAATCACGTGAAGACATTAATAGGAATGTAATTCTATGAAATAATCAATGTTATGTAAACAATATCAATCAAAAAATTAAAAAGAAGTTGTAATATTATTTGGTTTGTTGATAAGATGTGAAAATAAAATTAAAGGGATTTTCTACAAGATACCCCTGTGAATTTTCATTTTTCCGTGAAATATCCCTATTTTTTTTGCTTCTACAATGTATCCCTAAGTTTTTGCTAATCTTCCATGAGATAACCTTAATGACTAATTTCACCTAAACTAAGGTTAACTTTATTTAAAATAACAAAAAACAAAATAAAAAAAATTATGCCACCCCTCCCTCTCCATCTTTTTCGACCACCACAACTCCACCAGCCCTTTGACACCACCTCCACCGGACCCACCCCCAGCCCAGTCTCAAACACCCTCGCGAACTTAAGTACCCCTTCGCCACCACGTACCCCACTTCATCGTCAACCCTGCACCACGACCCCCACGCACGAAACCCCAATCAATTTAAACCCCTAAATCAATACAAAACCCAAATTCAATTCAAAAATTAACTTAGGGCTTTGATTGGGGTTGGGTTGAATTGCAACCATGGTTTTATTTGTGTTTTGGTTTGAGATTAAAGAGTTTAATTCAAAAATTCAAAACCCTTTTTAGAACTTTGGCCCCAATTTCATTTAAATGCTAAATGGTGAAATTGGTTCGAAGGGTGGTACGCGAGGGTGGTTTGCGAGGGTGGAGGTTCGGCGATGGTGTGCAGGTTGTTCGCAAGGGTGGTGGGAGGTGTGGTGTGTGCGTTTGTATGCGTGGAGAGGGGCTGTGGTGGATGGCAGGGTTGATTGGTTGCTCGCGAAAGTGAGGGTCGCAGCGCAGCTTGCGAGGGGTGGAGGGAGGAGTGGGTGGGCCAAGTGACAGTGGTGGTGTATGGGAGCAGTGGTAAAGTGGGGTCGGTTTGGTTGTATGAGTGAGGGCAGGGGTGGTGGTGTATGGCAGGGGTGGTGGTGGAAGGTAGGGGTGATTGGTTTTTTTTTGTTTTTTAGTTTTCTTAATATTTTAAAAATAAAACTTAACCATGTGTGGTTAAGTTTAACCACCAAGGTTACCTTGTGAAATGTTTGTAAAATTTAGGGATACATTGTAGAAGCAAAAAAAAATAGGGGTATTTTACGGAAAATGAAAATTCACAGGGGTATCTTGTAGAAAATCACAAAATTAAAAAAGGTGCGCATGGGGAATCGAACACGCTACCTAGTGACATTTGTCTCAAAATAACAAAACTCCCTTACCATTGATCTAAGGGACCAACATATGTAATACTATGTCCTGTCTTTGTTTTAAACTATACCTATTAAATTTTTTTAATAAAAAAAAAAAGCCTAAATTTTTTGGGTCTCCTGGTGGTACACTTGACCCACCAGGACCTACTATAAGTCCGCCACTGCACGGAAAGACCATTTGGAGTCCGAGGAACAACGTGCCACCCTGCTCTTCATTTCCGTTATTCTGTATGTTTAAGTAATTTAAGCTTATCAATGGGCGAAAACAAGTAGCTTACAGAAATAAATATGTAAAAAGTGGCAAATGCAAAGGATTGATCCTTGCAATGCTTAAAGGTCGTCTTTATAAAATTTTCACACCTCCAATTTCAGCATTATAAGGATACAGATAAAAGGTACAAAAAAGAGGATTAAAATGGCGAATACAAATGATCGATCCTCATGATACTAATAGATCGTCTTTATCAAATTGTCACACCTCCGAATTCAGCATTATAAGGATACCAAAAAAAAGGGTACAATAAAGGATTAAACGAACAAACACGAATTATTCGTGATATAAACACCGGCTGTAGGAAGTCTAGGAACTCTGTTACATAGTAATTTGATAATTGAAACTCATACATGACTTTCACAGAGGTGCTGCTTCGAGAACTAAGAACATTCCATATTTCCACCTATTCTCTATCGCCRAGAATTTGTAGCTTGAACTTGTCCAATCCCGGTTCATGAAGGGGCCTGGAGAAGAAATTGGTATAAAACTCGCTGATAGTGAACTCTCTATAACGAGGTGGAGTACCATCAGACAGCAGCTCTTTAATTGGCCCATACAACTTCGGAGATGAGAATATGCCTTGGAGAAAGAATGCTACAGAAATTCGTGGTCCAATGCTATTAGCAATTACTCTGTGCTGAACACTCTTAAACTTGTCATTGGACATAATCTGTAACAACAAAATGATAAGTTGGATGATGAGAAAGTACATACCAAGTTACTAATACACAAGAAGCAAACTTGAAATTATACAAATAAAGGAATACCCGGAGCATATCTCCTATGTTTACAACGAAAGCACCAGGAACAGGCTGCACTGTGACCCATTTGTTGTCGTGTAGAACTTGGAGACCGCCAATGTTGTCTTGCAGAAGTACAGTGATGAATGTGGGATCAGTGTGTTTATTCGTGCCTAGTGTTAGTTCCGGAGTAGGGCAAGCAGGGTAATAGTGGTTTACCAAGCTCCAACTTTCGTTGCATTCCATTTCTTTCAGATGATCTGGTTTGAGACCWAGAGCTACAGACAGCAACTCCAACAGAATGTCACAGAAGTTTTGTACACGATTGGTGTATTCCTGAACTATGTCCCTGAAGCAAAATTCATCGGAAGAATAATATTAAGATACGAGTTCTTTATATCACTACCGAACTCCTATCGATCATAGATCTATAAAAGGAATTAAAGCTCATATACGAGTGGGGTATATACAAGGGATTACAAGGGTCCTGAGACTGATGCSACTATGCCAGTAACCTGTTCAAACACTTGATAACAGAACAGTTTATAACTTTAAGTGAACTCGCTATCATAATAATGAATAAGGAAATACTCTTCAACTCGCTATCATAATTATATGCGAGAAGGGTATAAAAATAGTGGGGTGCAGCAATAAAATCCATGCCAATCTCTCATGTGACTAACTCTAACATATGATTTTCACCAATAACAGATGATACGAATATAAGTTAACAGACGTACAAGAATGCTGAGACTGATAACAGAACAGTTTATATAAGTGAAAACAGCTTATTACCTGCATATTTCAGGCAATCCTTCAGGATCAAGAGGAGCGGAAAAGGTGGTATTGATAGCCAGACTGTCCCTCCAATTAGCAAATCGCGATTTATAGAGGTCATAATTGGTGCTATACACAACTTGTCGAGAAAGTTCCCTAGTGTAGAACTCTTTCTTTACCTCGGCATCTTGCTCATGAAACATTTTCATCCCCTCCAGCATCTTGTCTAACACTTTTATCGGAATTCCATGATTGACCACCTGGAAGAATCCCCAGTTTTCTGATGCATACAAGATTTCTTTGACAATCTCATGATAACGCTCTTTTGTACCAATCCCTTCAAAGTTAATCACAGGGACTTTGCGTTTCACACAAGGAGTATGCAATTCTTCTAGAAGTTCATCAGGGGATCGAATGAATATCTTTGGAACACTTTTTATACCTGAGTCTACTAGTCCTTTCACCCCTGCCTTTGTTTCATCAAATTCCTTTAGCTCTTTTAGGCGGTCAAAATCGGGTTGGAAGCCATTGCTGTTTTTCTCACTGCTAACTGTTTCCATCTTTTAGCTACTAGAATAGATACAAGGAGTACAGTAAGGCTGCTCGATGCTTCTAATGAGTGGAATTCTGTGAAGAACACAAGCATCACAAATAAATGTTTGGCCCACAATTCGACCCAGTTTTGAAGAGGACCTCACACTAATCTATCTAATTTAGGATAATATAAGTGTAACCCACCAAAAAYTACAATATAAGATGTCACCCTCAAATAGAAAAACCTTCTCATGTAATTCAAAAATGACAATAATCTGCTTGATCCACTAATTAACCTCACCTTGTTGCCCTTGGCRCGCTTTGCATGTTGGAGACACGGAAAGACCAGTTTGAGTCCAAGGAACGCGCCACTCTGCTCTTTATTTCCATTATCCTGTAAGTTTAAGCAGTTTAACATTATCAATGGGCTTGTACATAAGTAGGAGTGAAATAAAGTAGCTTACAGAAAGTGAACTTTCTACTTCAACAGTAAGARTAATCTCACAGTAAGAGAACTTACTATAAATATGTACTCTACATTTTCTTCTGCCATAAACTCTTTACACGATGTTACCCTCAAAATAGAAATTTCACCCTAGTATGTCCGAAATAACTATAAAAAGACACAATAGAAGTTCATGTCTAATAAGGTGTAGATGCATTACTGAGTCTTATCCGACACTTACAAGTTCATGACCATCATGAGCTAGTACTCGATTATGGATGGTTCATCCATCATTTATGTCATGTCCTGCAATATAATATCAGCAACTGAAAAAATATAATGATAATGTAAAAAGTGGCAGATACAAATGGTTGTCTTTGTCAAATTGTCATACATCCAAATTCAGTATTATAAGGATACATATAAAAGGTACAACAAGCGGATTAAACGAACAAACACGCATTCCTGATATAAACACCGGCTGCAGGAACTCAGCTACATTGTATTTTGATTATTGAAGCTCATACATACATGGCCTTCACAGAGGTGCTGTTTYGAGTACTAAGAACATTCCACATTTCCATCTATTCTCTATCGCCAAGCTTTTGTAGCTTGAACTTGTCTAATCCCGGCTCAGAAAGGGGCCTAGAGTAGAAATTGGTATAAAACTCGCTAATAGTGAACTCTCTGTACAGAGATGGATTACCATTAGACAGCAGCTCTTTAATTGGCCCATACAACTTTGGAGATGAGAATATGCCTTTGAGAAAAAATGCTACAGAAATCCGTGGTCCAATGTGACTAGCAATTACTCTGTGATGAACACTCTTAAACCTGTCGTTGGACATAATCTGTAACAACAAAATCCACAAGTTGGACAAGTAGAAGGTACATAATAAATTAATAGTAATACACAAGAAGCAAAGTTGAAATTATAAAAATAAAGGAATACCTGGAGCATATCTCCTATGTTTACAACGAAAGCACCAGGAACAGGCTGCACTGCGACCCAGTCGTTGTCATGGAGAACTTGGAGGCCGCCAATGTTGTCTTGCAGAAGTACGGTGATGAATGAGGGATCAGTGTGTTTACTCGAACCTAATGTTACTTCTGGAGTAGGGCAAGCAGGGTAATAGTGGTTTACTAGGCTCCATCTTTCGTTGCATTCCATTTCTTTCAGATGATCTGGTTTGAGACCGAGAGCCACAGAGAGCAACTCCAATAGAACGTCACAGAAGTTTTGTAGACGATTGGTGTATTCCAGAACTATGTCCCTAAAGCAAAATTCATCAGAAGAACAGCATTTAGATAAGAGTTCATTTATATCTGCATCGAGTACCGACATCCTATYGATCATTCACGATCTATAACAATCATATTAACCCMGGTGTGTATGGAATCAAATAATACCCATTTCTACCACTGATCTGGATATCCATTTATCTACTCATAATCTCATATCATTTTTTACCCACATCAGACATCATCTTAACACACCTACTTTAAATCAAGGAGTACTCTACAACATGGTTATATTACAAGGAATTAAAGATCATACACGAGAAGGTATAATAATAGTGGGGTGCAGAATTAAAGATCATACACGAGAAGGAACTAACGCTGACATATCACTTTCACCAAAAACAGACAACATGAATATACGTTAACAGACATGCATACAGGCATTAAAGGGTGCTGAGACTGATGACATTTAGTCATTTACCTGTTCAAATAATTGATAACAGAACAGTTTATATAAGTGAATATAGCTTATTAATTACCTGCATATTTTAGGCAACCCTTCAGGATCAAGAGGAGCGGAAACGGAGGTATGAATTCCCAGACTGTCCCTCCAATTAGCAAATCGCGATTTATAGAGGTCATGATTGGCGTTATACAGAACTTGTCGAGAAATTTCCCTAGCATATAACTGTTTCTTTACCTCGGCATCCTGCTCATGAAACATTTTAATCCCCTCCAGCATCTTGTCTAACACTTCCATCGGGATTTCATGATTGACCACTTGGAAGAATCCCCAGTTTTCTGATGCATACAAGATTTCTTTGACAATCTCATCATAACGCTCTTTCCTACCAATGCCTTCAAGGTTAATCACAGGGACTTCGCGTTTCACACAAGGAGTATTCAAGTCTTCTAAAAGTTCATCAGGGGGTCGGACAAATATGTTCGGAACACTTTCTATACCCGAGTCTACTAGTCCTTTCACCCCCGCCTTTGTGTCATCAAACTCCTTTAGCTCTTTTAGGCGGTCATAGTCGGGTTGGAAGCCATTGGTGTTTTTCTCTATGCTAACTGTCTCCATCTTTTAGCTAGCTACCAGAATAGATACAATAAGTGGAGTTGTGTGAAGAAAGAACACTAGTTCATCACAAATAAATGTTTGGACCACCATGAAGCATTTGGGTGAGAATTCAACCATGTTTTGAAGAGAACCTCACACTAATCTCTCTAATGTAAGACAATATATATGTGTAACCCACTAAAAATTACAAAATAGAAAACTTTCACACTTACTTCCAAAATGACAATAATCTACTTGATAAGGCTTTGGGATCTAATGGGAGTAGATAAGGCTATAAGTTGAGCCTTAAACGACACTTTGTGAACAAATGCTTGATTGCCTTTTCAATCAAAGCAAATCAAAGACAAATAAGAGCTTCTAGATAGTAATAATTTCCTTTTAAGAAGTAATTCATAGGATAAGCCCTAATTAGTAACAAAGATTTCTTTCGATCAATTGATGGCTTCATTAACAAAGCAATCGTACCTAATTTCATGGATTAATGCAATTCAAAGACTTTAAGTATAACATCCTAAAATCTTAACAAATTTCACCATCTACTTTCGTAATGATTTCTTATACCTCAATTTAGAGTTGTTCTAAACTCAATTAAGAGTCAATTTTCGTTGTAAAACCTATTCACATTCATCCAATATTATTTCTTATCAAAGAATGATAATACATCAACCCTAAATTGGATGAAATCACAATTGGCAAAGTCTTAGATGCATCAAATGCATAATAAGTTTATTCTGCATCAGATTAGAGTGACCCTTTTGGTCAATATATTAACTTTTTTGATCAATATAGTGACCCTTTTTATTTATYACTATATTGATGTAAAGTGAATAATGAATTACAATATAAACTAAAAGGGTCACAGGTCCTATATGCCTGGCCCTAATAAATTTATTATGATCATCATGCAAACAAGAATTTTTGTTCACAAATTAATTAAAGTTTGGGAATTGGGGAAAAGTTTGATGCAGGTGATCAAGAGATCAGCTTGATTGTATTGCAAATGAACAATGAAACAAAAATATATAGAGAGAGAGAGAAAACTTAAATGAGAGAGAAGAGAGAATAGGAGATGAGAAGCAGAGAGTTGTTATTATTATTCATGATAATCTGAAAAGTCATTACAAGCTTATATATAGCTAAGCCATACAGACAGATCATCTGAAACAGAAGCTAACAACTTCTTACAGCAAACAACTAATTTTCCCGCCAAAAATAACAAACAACTTGATTAATAGAATTGAGTTAAATTGTGGGTCCCAGCTACTTAATCTCCCATCAAGGACTAAGTATATGGCTGATCATAGCTAATCATGACTTAATAGGAGCTATTTATAAGCTGCTGTATCAAAGTTATACATCAATCAATATTAGGGTTCAACATCCAGCATTGGAACTCTTATGAAGTTGATATAAACTTCTTCGCAAGTCACAAGAAAGAAGTGATGCTCTTGCAAAGGGGGGCCCTGAATGAAAAGTTTAGATTTGGTTAAAACACTGACAATTGAGCATATACGACATTTGGTCACAGATAGAGATAATTGAAAGAGAGGAGCACAAAAGAAGCATTGCTCAAGTTTGATTTAGGCGAGTCAGTTTGAACAGAACCAATGTGTGAGATGTAAATTTATTACCATCAGAAGTAGGATTGAACTAGGATGGTTTTAAGCATTGAAAAATAAAGACAAATCATTGCAAATGTGATCTGTGGCCCCACTATCAATCACCCAAGTAGTTTCAGACAATGACACATCAGTGAACATATTTACCTGCCAGAAGTTTGCTTGGTAACCACATTCAGGATCTTGCACCAGTGTACTCACGAACTCAGAATTAGCATTTGATGGCTGATTGCTTTTGAAGAAGTTCTACAGATGATTTTATTGATCATAAGAAATTGATGGATTAAAGTGTCTCCATTTGATAGCAACAGGACCTGAAGGCTGAGCTGGACTTGAGAAGGCACGTCAAAAAGCTGAGGGATGGGAATAGATTGGTGAATGGAAGCATGCCACCTTCTTGTCCTTGAAGCCTTTGAAACTGGTGGTAATCCATGAACTTTGAAACCTTCAGCTCAGTCAAGACTTTTACAGTGGAGCAATAATATGAGAAGCGAGTTCATCTTGTTGTGTTATGTCCCTTTGTAGAGTTGTGAAATAGCTGTAGTACTGGATGATGTTGTGGCTTTGAGAAGTTGTAAGGTCTAGGTTGGTTAACAGCTATGCCAAGGCTCAGAATCGAGGGAGTTTGGTTGACATTCTTTATGTTTCATTGAGAAATAACCTATAGCCTCTGACCGCTTTGGGGAAGTCGTTCTTCATCAAGATGTTTGCTTCTAATTGCTGTAAAAGACACCTTAAGCTTCAATCACTAAACCGTGAGCTTTCTGTCTTGTTTGCTGCTTGAAGAGTCTCAAGTCCGATTACATGTGCATTTAATTGCACTCACAGGTTTGGATAGGTCAGCCTCTCAAGCTCATTCCCATGCATCTGACTTAGTGTAAAACTCAAGAACACTAAATTTGCCTTGATCAATCTCAGTATTGTTTTTCAGATTATATATCTGTGTTGCGGAAAGTCAGCAAGTTTTCTTCCAAATCTTTCCAGATTTCTGCTACAGTATTAAAACTCATAACACTTCCAGCAATCTTAGGATCGCAAATTAAAAAACACCAGGACATGATCCAGTCTTAATTCTAAATCCCATGGCTATAGTTTGGATCAGGTTAGAGGTTGAGGCAAAGTGCCTTTGAGAAAACCAAGCTTGTTCGAGAGGAAGGCCTGATGATACCTTCTTCCAATTAGAGAATCCAGTTGCCATTCGAACTTAGTAGAGGACAAGACTTGAGGTGTGTGTAATCAGAAGGATGGCAGATAATACACACATAGGATTCAGGCATTAGGAAGTAAACGAGGTTTGATTAGGTGTAGCAGAATGTTTCAGAACTCATTTTGTCTAAGAAAAATTAGGTTTCAGAAAAACGAAAATGAAAACGCGAGGATTTGATGTAATGTGATAGGAATATTATGGAATTGATGCTGGGAATACCAAAGAAAAAGTGTGCAATCACAACAGCACGATCAAAAAACGATTACCAACTGCTCTAATCAGAAAAACAGAGTAAAACAAGAACAAAAGAAGCAATCACTGATCAAACAAACAAACAATGGCAGCGATTCAAGAACACAAACAGGAATTAGGTAGAGAGAAAACGACAAATGAATGATGAAAAAACAATTCGGAAAACAAACGCAAACAGGGAAATCAAGGGCAAGAGAGAAGAACAGGAAGAATCTCACCTAAAATCGAAGAAAATTCACTGGGTATTTGCAATGACACCTTTCAGCTCTGATACCAATATTGAACTTGCTAATTGATCAGTACTACTGGAAACCAACAATTGCAGCGTCAAATGGAGTTCAGCCAGCCTTGTTCATTTGCTTGCAGCACTAGCAATAAGCAGTAACAGAAAGCAGAAAAAAGAGAGGAAAGCTAAATAACTTTTGTATGAATTTTATTTAGAGTTTATAGAAGAATGTACACTTATGAGAAGAAGAAACTAGCTTATATACAAAACCAACTGCCTTGTGAAGCAAGCTAATAAATATCTAGAAGACAACTAACATAGAGCTAGTCTAACAACTCTGAGCTAGAAATAACTAACTCAGAAGTCAGGAGGCAAAAAAGCTTTGACTTAAACTAATACTACCAATAGAAATAAAACAGATAAACACCGAAAAGCGAAGAATTACAGAAAACTTGTCTGTATTTCAAGCTGTTCATTTTCCAACCATCCAAATTCGATCATATCTTCCTAGTAGTACTCTACTAAGAGTCTCAAAAATGGATGTCATAACCATGTCCTGCTAAAATTAATTATCAGCACGTCAAAAATATAATGAGAATAGAAAAACTGACAAATAGAATGATAGATCCTTGCAATACTATAAATCGTCTTCATTAAATTGTCACACCTCCAATTTCAGCATTATAAAGATACATGTAGAAGGACAATCGTTGTATGGACCGTTATAAGGTAGATTTACCGGAACTTAGCTACGTGCATTTTGATAATTGAAACTCATACTCTAACAAAGGTGTGTTTCAGGTACTAAGAACGCTCCACTTTCCATTTATTTCTCCATCACCAAGATTTGTAGCTTGAACGAGTCCAATCCCGGCTCATGAAGGGGCCAGAGAAGAATTGGTATGAAACTCGCTGATAGTGACTCTCATACAGAGTGGAGTACCATCAGACAGCAACTCTTTGATTGGCCCATACAACTTCGGAGAGATAATATGCCTCTGAGAAAAATGCTACAGAAATCCGTGGTCCAGTGCGATTGGCACACTACCTGTGCAGAGCCACTCTTAACTTGTCGTGGAACATGATCTGTACCATCAAATCAATAAGTCTGGGCAGTTAGAAAGTAATACTAAATACTAATACACAAGAAGCAAACTTGGAATTATAAAAAAAGGAAAACCTGGGGATATCTCCGTGATTTACAATGAAGCACCAGGTACAGGCTGCACTGCGACCATTCTGTCATGGAGAACTGGGAGACCAA
>SNQN01000150.1:127659-159932 GCA_008642245.1 Bassia scoparia
CCAATGTTGTCTTGCAGAAGTACAGTGATGAATGAGGGATCAGTGTGTTTACTCGAACCTAGTGTTACTTCTGGAGTAGGGCAAGCAGGGTAATAGTGGTTTACTAAGCTCCATCTTTCRTTGCATTCCATTTCTTTCAGATGATCTGGTTTGAGACCAAGAGCTACAGAAAGCAACTCCAGTAGAACGTCACAGAAGTTTTGTAGTCGATTGGTGTATTCCTGAACTATGTCCCTAAAGCAAAATTCATCAGAAAAAAATAAACCATTTAGATACGAGTTCCTTTATATCTGCACCGAACTCCTGTCAATCATAGTGTTATAACAGAAGCGATTAAATGCGAAAATAAACAAGAACAACACACAGAAATTAMGTGGTTCATCAATAATGGCTACGTCCACAGGCAGAGGAGAGAGAGTTTTATTGCTTTGAGGAAGTTCAGAATACAGAATACAGATTTCGGATTAAGAGCTAGGGTTACAGAAGTAGGAGTATTTATATGACTCCTAAACAGCAAAGCCCGAAAATAGACCCAAGAACAGAAGCCCGTAGCTCAAACGGACAGCGAGACCCCCGTACATAGTTATACGAAGTGGATGCACAACAGATTCAAGACACAAACTAACACATAGATCTATATAAGGAATATACGAGAGGGCCGGGATATATACAACCATACAGGGTGCCGAGACTGATGTCACTTACCTGTTCAAACACTTGATAACAGAACAGGTTATAACTTTATATAAGTGAATACARCTTATTACCTGCATATTTCAGGCAATCCTTCAGGATCGAGAGGAACGGAATAGGTGGTATGAATAGCCAGACTGTCCCTCCAATTAGCAAATCGCGATTTATAGAAGTCATAATTGGTGTTATACACAACTTGTCGAGAAAYTTCCCGAGTATAGAACTCTTTCTTTACCTCGGAGTCTTGCTCGTGAAACAATTTCATCCCCTCCAACATCTTCTCTAACACTTCCATCGGGATTTCATGATTGACCACCTGGAAGAATCCCCAGTTTTCTGATGCATACAAGATTTCTTTGACAATCTCATCATAACGCTCTTTCCTACCAATGCCTTCAAGGTTAATCACAGGGACTTCGCGTTTCACACAAGGAGTATTCAAGTCTTCTAAAAGTTCATCAGGGGGTCGGACAAATATGTTCGGAACACTTTCTATACCCGAGTCTACTAGTCCTTTCACCCCCGCCTTTGTGTCATCAAACTCCTTTAGCTCTTTTAGGCGGTCATAGTCGGGTTGGAAGCCATTGGTGTTTTTCTCTATGCTAACTGTCTCCATCTTTTAGCTAGCTACCAGAATAGATACAATAAGTGGAGTTGTGTGAAGAAAGAACACTAGTTCATCACAAATAAATGTTTGGACCACCATGAAGCATTTGGGTGAGAATTCAACCATGTTTTGAAGAGAACCTCACACTAATCTCTCTAATGTAAGACAATATATATGTGTAACCCACTAAAAATTACAAAATAGAAAACTTTCACACTTACTTCCAAAATGACAATAATCTACTTGATAAGGCTTTGGGATCTAATGGGAGTAGATAAGGCTATAAGTTGAGCCTTAAACGACACTTTGTGAACAAATGCTTGATTGCCTTTTCAATCAAAGCAAATCAAAGACAAATAAGAGCTTCTAGATAGTAATAATTTCCTTTTAAGAAGTAATTCATAGGATAAGCCCTAATTAGTAACAAAGATTTCTTTCGATCAATTGATGGCTTCATTAACAAAGCAATCGTACCTAATTTCATGGATTAATGCAATTCAAAGACTTTAAGTATAACATCCTAAAATCTTAACAAATTTCACCATCTACTTTCGTAATGATTTCTTATACCTCAATTTAGAGTTGTTCTAAACTCAATTAAGAGTCAATTTTCGTTGTAAAACCTATTCACATTCATCCAATATTATTTCTTATCAAAGAATGATAATACATCAACCCTAAATTGGATGAAATCACAATTGGCAAAGTCTTAGATGCATCAAATGCATAATAAGTTTATTCTGCATCAGATTAGAGTGACCCTTTTGGTCAATATATTAACTTTTTTGATCAATATAGTGACCCTTTTTATTTATYACTATATTGATGTAAAGTGAATAATGAATTACAATATAAACTAAAAGGGTCACAGGTCCTATATGCCTGGCCCTAATAAATTTATTATGATCATCATGCAAACAAGAATTTTTGTTCACAAATTAATTAAAGTTTGGGAATTGGGGAAAAGTTTGATGCAGGTGATCAAGAGATCAGCTTGATTGTATTGCAAATGAACAATGAAACAAAAATATATAGAGAGAGAGAGAAAACTTAAATGAGAGAGAAGAGAGAATAGGAGATGAGAAGCAGAGAGTTGTTATTATTATTCATGATAATCTGAAAAGTCATTACAAGCTTATATATAGCTAAGCCATACAGACAGATCATCTGAAACAGAAGCTAACAACTTCTTACAGCAAACAACTAATTTTCCCGCCAAAAATAACAAACAACTTGATTAATAGAATTGAGTTAAATTGTGGGTCCCAGCTACTTAATCTCCCATCAAGGACTAAGTATATGGCTGATCATAGCTAATCATGACTTAATAGGAGCTATTTATAAGCTGMTGTATCATTCATTTCCCCTTATGAGAGTCTTGACCTCAAGACTAATTATGCCATAACAAAAGCAGGAAATTTTTGCTCAAAATCAGCAGCCAACACCCAAGTAGCATCCACCTCAGATTGCCCTTCCCATTGAACTAGATACTGGACCTTGTAGCAGGCTTGCAGAATTGCAGCAGGCTTAATCACAGTTKAAGCATCCTGACCTTGTAGCCAATTAGGGATATGAGATGCTACTGGAAGAGTTCCAAGAAATCTTTTTAGTTGTGAAACATGGAAAACATCATGGATTTTGGCACTTGCAGGTAGGGCCAGCTTGTAAGCCACCTTACCAATCTTAGCAGAAACTTGAAAAGGACCATAGAACTTTTGAGCCAACTTTTGTGACCTCCTTCCTTGTACACTGGACTGCCTATAGGGTTGCATCTTAAGCCATACCCAATCTCCAATTAAGAAATTCCTTTCACTTCTGTGTTTGTCARCTTGTTGTTTCATCCTGTTCTGTGCCCTAGTAAGATGAAACTTAAGTTTTTGCATAATTTTCTCCCTCCTTTGCATACTCCCGTCAACTTCATCTACCAGGGACTCTCCAGGCAGATATGGCAAGTGAAGAGGTGGAGGTTAACCATACACAGCTTCATAGGGAGTCATTTGAATTGAGGAATGAAAGTGGGTATTGTACCACCACTCGACCAAAGGCAACCAAGCATGCCATTTCTTTGGCTCTTCTCCACACATGCACCTCAGATATGTCTCAAGACATCTATTAACTACCTCAGTCTGGCCATCTGTTTGGCCATCTGTTTGGCCATCTGTTTGGCCATCTGTTTCAGGGTGATAGGATGAAGATAATAGGAACTCTGTGCCTTGAATGCTAAATAACCCTTGCCAAAATTGACTGAGAAAAACAGAATCTTCTTGACCAACCATGTAATTTAAAAACATGGTCTAAGTATACTTGAGCCACTTGTAGAGCAGAAAATGGGTGAGCCAAACCCATAAAGTGTGCAGCCTTACTGAATCTATCCACAACAACAAAGATCACTTCATWTCCTTCAGATCTAGGTAGACCAGTAATAAAATCCATAGAAACATCTAACCATACCCCTTCAGGAATAGGTAATGGTTGTAAAAGACCARGATAAGGGACTGTCTCATACTTGGCAGCTTGACATACCTTGCAATGCTTGACAAACTCCTGCACATCCAGTAAACAATGATTGAGCTTTTTTCTTTGTATTATCTCTACCTGAATGACCACCTTCAGGTGAGGAATGAATCCAGCTGATGATTTTAATCCTCAAGTTTTGATCTGGCCCTATAACCAGCTTACCCTTTTTCCTCAGAAGTTCATCCTGAATKTTATACTTCCCTATAACTGGATTAGTCTTCAGTTGCTCAAGAATTTGAAGTAATCCTTGGTCTAGCTGATAACTAGCTTGAATAAACTCTTTTAAGTCTGAAGAAAGCACAGACAAAGCTAAACATAAGATCTCAGCACCTTTGACCCTGGATAGGGCATCTGCCACCACATTCTCCTTTCCCTTCTTATATGAGACCTCATAATCAAATCCCATAAGCTTTGAGAGCCAGAACTGGTGGAATGGAGTTGTTACCTTCTGCTGCATTAACCATTTAAGGCTCTTCTGGTCAATCCTTACTATGAAATGGCTGCCCATCAGATACTGCTCCCACTTTTGAGTTGCAAATACAATAGCTAGAAGCTCCTTTTCATATACAGAGAGATTTTTCCACCTTGGTCCCAAARACTTGCTGATATAGGCTAAGAGATGATTGTCCTGCATTAGAACTGCTCCAATTCCAGTTTTTGGCATCAGTCTCCACCTCAAACACTTTAGTAAAGTCTGGCACTTTAAGAACAGGTGCAGTAACCAAGGCTTGTTTGAGAGATTAGAAACTTTCTTGAGCAGCTGCAGACCATTTGAAGGCTCCTTTCTTCAATAAGTCAGTTAGTGGTTTACTAATGACAGAGAAATTTTTCACAAATTYCCTATAATACCTTGATAGACCAAGGAACCCCCTAAGTTCTTTGATTATAGTAGGAATAGACCAACTTTCAATTGCAGAAATCTTTGAAGGGTCTGTCTCTACCCCTTGTTCAGAGATTAGATGTACTAGGTATTCCACTTTCCTTTGAACAAATGCACACTTGCTCATCTTGGCATACATTTGATTACACCTCATCAACTCAAAGACAGATGATAAATGTTGCCAATGCTCCTCCAATGACTTACTGTAGACTAGTATATCATCAAAAAAGACCAGCACACATTTCCTTAGCAGATGCCTAAACACATGATGCATCCAGTTTTGAAAGGAGGCTGGAGCATTAGATAAACCAAAAGGCATCACAAGAAATTCAAAATGACCAGAATGTGTCTTGAATGYTGTCTTGTGTACATCCTCAGGATGAACTCTTAGCTGATGATATCCAGCCCTTAGGTCCAATTTAGTGAACACAGTTGCTCCTGCAAGCTCATCTATTAACTCATCTATGATAGGAATAGGGAACTTATTTTTGATGGTCTTCTTATTAAGTTCCCTATAGTCTATGCATAGTCTCCATGTTCCATCCTTCTTCCCTACTAACACAACTGGAGATGTAAAAGGACTAGAGCTGTCGTGTATCACCCCTCTTTCCAACATATCTTGAATGAGCTGTTCTWTGATGTCTTTTTGTTTCAAGGGGTATCTGTATGGTCTGATATTGACAGGCCTGGATCCCTCCTCCAATGGAATTCTATGGTCAAACACCCCTCTTTTTGGTGGCAAATCTACAGGATCAGCAAAAGACATCTGCATATAAGGCCTGCAATCTAGCCAATTCTGGCCATTGCTGACCATTTCCTTCCAGGGATGACAAGCTCTTGTATTCTACAACTTCAGAAATCTCTTTGACTTGCATTAGACATAGCTGAGTAGCTGCTTCAAACAGCTTGGCACCAGGCTCTCCTTCACATAACTTGACTTTCTTAGGAGGAACCCCAACCAAGGAAATCTTGTGTCCCTTCAATTGAAACCTCATGCATAGTTTCTTGAAGTCCCAGCTAATTGGTCCCAATGTGGATAGCCATTGTACCCCCAGAACCATATCACATCCTCCCAAGTCAATCAACATCATATCAGCAATAAACTGCCTATCTTGCATTTCCCATGTAAAGTCCTTGCACACATGTACACAAGATAAGGAATTACCATCTGCTACTGTGACAGATTGTTTAGGAATTGATTCAATTTTACAATCCAACTTCCTTGCCAAAGATAAGTCCAAGAAGTTATGAGTACTCCCAGAGTCTATGAGAATRTGGAAATCTTTGTCTTTCACCTTGCCCTGCACCCTCATAGTATGGTAGGTTTGATTTCCAGTCATGGCATTCACAGACAAAAATGGCTCTGSAGACTCCTCAAACCCCAATTCTTCCTCACTGAGAGGCTCATCCAACTCCTCAATGGTAGGTACTTCAACTGTGAACAGTTGAGGTTCTTTAAAAGGGCATTTGTGGTTTCTGTCATATGGTTTGTCACATAAGAAGCATAATCCCTTTGCTATTTTTTCTTGCCTAATGCCTGCAGGTACATATGTATAWGGTTTCCCATTTCTTTGCTGGAATTTTTGTGGGTTAGGTTTAATGTTGGGGGTAGGTAGTAAGGGGGGTTTATTATTATTGCTTAAAGTTGGGGTGGAAGATTTTGGAAATGGTACTGGTTGTAGTTGTCTTTGGGTGGAATAGGTTGGTTTCTGTGGTATATTGGATGAATGCAGAAGGGTTTCTTCTTGAAGCCTTGCAAACTCAATGGCTTGGGAAATGGTTGTAGGCTTAAAAGCTTTGACAAAGGGTTTGATAGCAGGTTTCAATCCTCCAATAAAACTATCAAGTATATATGCATCAGGCAAGAAAGGCAAGAAATGATCTAACTGCATCAAGATAGACCTTAAATTTTCAAAAACATCAACATAATCCTCAATAGATCCTTCCTGTTGCAATCTATTAAACTGTTCTACAACATTAAAACTCCCTTCATCCTTGAACCTAGCAGTAAGATCAATAACAAAATCATTCCAATCAAGTTGCACATTCCTCCTAACTGACAAATAGCTCATCACCCAACTTTCAGCCTTACCTACCATATGCAAAGTAGCTAAATCCACCCTTTGATCATCAAGAATTCGACACAATGYAAAGTACTTATAGCATTTCTTGATCCAAATTCTAGGTAAAGTGCCATCAAATTTGGRAAATTCTAGTTTAGGGTTCATACCAATTGGCCTCCTATGATACTCACTGTCAGAGATAGATGGTGTGCCAGGAGAAGCCTCTTCAGGTGGATCCCTCCTTGTTGATCTGAAATTCTGCAGCAAACCCACCATTTCAGCTAACCTTTGATCCACCATTTTGTTTTGATCTTCAATGCGTTGGTTCTGCTCATTGATCCTTCTTTCCAAGTTCTTGAGTTGATCTTCTATTGCTGCCATGCTTCTTGTAATGATTGGAGCCAGAATTTGTGATTGTAATGATGAAATTTGTRAAGAAATCAATTATGCATTTCAACAAACAGGTTGAATGCAATGAAGGAATAAGAATTTGAGTTTGATTAATGCGGAATTAGCTGATACCAATGATACCAATGATGCAGGTGATCAAGAGATCAGCCTGATTGTATTGCAAATGAACAATGAAACAGTAACAAGAAATATATATATATATATATATATATATAGAGAGAGAGAGAGAGAGAGAAAACTTAGATGAGAGAGAAGCAGAGAGTTGTTATTATTATTCATGATAATCTRAAAAGTCATTACAAGCTTATATATAGCTAAGCCATACAGACAGATCATCTGAAACAGAAGCTAACAACTTCTTACAGCAAACAACTAATTTTCCCGCCAAAAATAACAAACAACTTGAAACAACTTGATTAACAGAATTGAGTTAAATTGTGGGTCCCAGCTACTTAATCTCCCATCAAGGACTAAGTATATGGCTGATCATAGCTAATCATGACTTAATAGGAGCTATTTATAAGCTGCTGTATCAAAGTTATACATCAATCAATATTAGGGTTCAAMTTAACCCTAAAATTGAAAACTACTCACTCATAATAATAAATTCAACAAAATTCATATCGAAAAGAAACATAATTAACAAATTAAGATTATAGAATAGAGATGAGAGAATAATACTAGAATTAAATTGATAAATTGAATTGTACCTTAAAATTTAAGAATAAAACAAAACTGATGAAAACCCCCCAAAATAGTGTGATACTTGAAAGGAAGAGAGCAAAATAACTTTGACAAAAGAGTATAGAGGAGAGAGAAAAGTAAAACATAACTAGGATGATATCTATAATCAACAAAGTATAATATCTATAATTTATATTCTAKAAYCCATAATAATATATTAAAATGAATGTCAAACAATGTATGCACGAYATGTGGATGAATGATGTTTTAATATTAAATAACACGCTCTTACCATTTCARCCAAATTTTATTAGTTACATAAATGTCTCGAATTTTTCCTATTGGTTGAACTAGAAATTGAGTGTTTTTTCATTTTAAAAAATTAATTTAATGTTTCCTTGTTATTTATATTTTTCAATTAACATCGATTTCAAATAATTAAAAATATTTTACTTCTTCTGTTTCTTAAAAAACGACTCAATTTATTTTTAGGAATGTTTCATAATAAACGTGAAAACGTCTCACTTTCTTTTCTTTCCTTTCTTGGAATGGGGACCACAATTAAACTACTCATTTTTCTCTCTTTTATGTAAGAATCACAATTAAGATACTCATTTTTCTACACTCAATTTATTAAAATATTCATCAATACACGTACGAAGTACTTTAACCTTTATCTCTTTTTTTTCATCCCCACTTRCACACCTCATGACTCCATCAAAAATTGCTCAAAATCYGTTTTTTAAGAARCGRAAGAAGTATTACATTTCATTATCATATATCACATATTTATAAACATTATTTCCTATCAAAAATGTATATTTTAAACAAAACTTGTACAATATTTAAACATGTGATTTCAAGGTTGAACATTAAAAATTCATCCGMCAATAATTAGGACATGCGTTATATTCTGTGATTTCACGTGTCACTCACTTCTTTCACAACTTCAATATATATGAGAAATCTCACAGTAAGAGAACTCACATTGGTGTCGTCTTCATTGCCATGCGCTATATTCTGTGATTTCACGTGTGAGTCACTTCTTTCACAACTTCAATATTTGAGTAATCTCACAGTAAGAGAACTCACATTGGTGTCTTCTTCCTTGAGTACATTACTTGCTTAGTGCCGCCTCAATTCTCGCAGGTGTGTGAAAAAACACCAGTATAAAAATATTCTGGGAAAAAACAGATGGTTAGACAAGTATGATGCATTTACAACCTACAAGAGAAAACACTAATTTACCATCAGATAATATGTGATAAAAAGTAACTCACCCAAAAATTATACGATGTCACCCTCAAAGTAGAAATTTCGAAATAACTATAAAAAAAACACCATAGAAGTTCATGTATAATAAGTTCATGAGTTCATCACGAACATCATGAGCTAGTACTCTACTACAATTATGGATGGTTCATCCATCACTTATGTCATATCCTGCTATACAAATGATTGATCMTTGCAATACTTATATATAGGTAGTCTTTGTCAAATKGTCACACCTTTAGATTCAGTATTATAAGGATACATATAAAAGGTACAATAAGCGGATTAAACGAACAGGCTGCAGGAACTCAGCTACATAGTATTTTGATTATTGAAACTCATACATACATGACCTTCACACAGGTGCTGTTTCGAGTACTAAGAATATTCCACATTTCCATCTATTCTCTATCGCCAAGTTTTCGTAGCTTGAACTTGTCTAATCCCGGTTCACAAAGGGGCCTAGAGTAGAAATTGGTAAAMAACTGGCTCAAAGTGAACTCTCTATACAGAGATGGGTTACCATCAGACAGCAACTCTTTAATTGGCCCATACAATTTCAGAGATGAGAATATGCCTTTGAGAAAAAATGCTACAGAAATCCGTGGTCCAACGCGACTAGCAATTACTCTGTGATGAACACTCTTAAACCTGTCGTTGGACATAATCTGTAACAACAAAATCCATAAGTTGGACAAGTAGAAGGTACATAATCAATTAATAAATTATAAAACAAAGGAATACCTGGAGCATATCTCCTATGTTTACAACAAAAGCACCAGGAACAGGCTGCACTGTGACCCATTCGTTGTCGTGTAGAACTTGGAGACCACCAATGTTGTCTTGCAGAAGTACAGTGATGAATGTGGGATCAGTGTGTTTATTCGTGCCTAGTGTTAGTTCCGGAGTAGGGCAAGCAGGGTAATAGTGGTTTACTAAGCTCCATCTTTCGTTGCATTCCATTTCTTTCAGATGATCGGGTTTGAGACCAAGAGCTACAGAAAGCAACTCCAATAGAATGTCACAGAAGTTTTGTAGTCGATTGGTGTATTCCTGAACTATGTCCCTAAAGCGAAATTCATCGGAAGAAAACCATTTAGATTAGAGTCGACATCCTATCAATCATTCACGATCTATATAAAATTATAAACCCTAACAATCATATTAACCCCGGTGTGTATAAAATCAAACAATACCCATTTCCACCACCAATCTGRATATCCATTTATCTACTCATATCATTTTTTACCCGCATCAGACATCATCTTAACACACCTACTTTAAAAAATGTATATTCAAGTCACTAAACAAATCAAAAGGGATGAACCCGTTATCATAATGATCAAGGAGTACTCTACAACATGGTTATATTACAAGGAATTAAAGATCATACACGAGAAGGTATAATAATAGTGGGGTGCAGCATTAAAGATCATACACGAGAAGGCATAATAATAGTGGGATGCAGAATTAAAGACCATACACGAGAAGGTATAATAATAATAGTGGGATGCAGAATTAAAGATCATACACGAGAAGGAACTAACTCTGGCATATCACTTTCACCAAAAACAGACAACACGAATATACAGTACGTCAACAGACATAGAGGATGCTGAGATTAATGACACTTACCTGTTCAAATACATGATATCAGAACAGTTTATGTAAGAGAATACAACTTATTGATTACCTGCATATTTTAGGCAACCCTTCAGGATCAAGAGGAGCAGAAACTGTGGTATGAATTCCCAGACTGTCCCTCCAATTAGCAAATCGCGATTTATAGAGATCATAATTGGTGATATACCCAACTTGTCCAGATGTTTCTCGAGTGTAAAACTCTTTTTTTACCTCGGCATCTTACTCATGAAACATTTTCATTCCCTCCAGCATGTTGTCTAACACTTCCAATGGGATCCCATGATTGACCACTTGGAAGAATCCCCAGTTTTCTGATGCATACAAGATTTCTTTGACAATCTCATCGTAATACTCTTTCCTACCAATGTCTTCTAAGTTAATCACAGGGACTTCACGTTTCACACAAGGAGTGTTCAATTCTCCTAAAAGTTCATCAGGGGGTCGAACAAATATCTTTGGAACACTTTCTATACCCGAGTCTACTAGTCCTTTCACCCCCGCCTTCGTCTCATCAAATTCCTTGAGCTCTTTTAGACGGTCATAGTCAGGTTGGAAGCCATTGGTGTTTTTCTCCATGCTAACTATCTCCATATTTTTTGCTACCAAAATATATTCAATGAGTATAATAAGAGTGTGTTAATAACACAAGTAAATTCTAGCACAAARAAATGTTTAGACCAGTATGAAGTATTTACATAAGAATTAGACTAAGTTTTAAAGAGAGCTTCTGAATAATTTATTGTAAGATAATATAAGTATTTAACCAAACAAAAAAATACATTATAAGGTGTCACCCTTAAATAGAAAAACCTCTCCCATGTACTTCCAAAATGACAATAATCTACTTGACAAGAAATGGGGTCTAATAATATTAATTAATGATAGGCGTGTCACGTACCTAGCAAAAATAATCTTACTATTCCTCCTACTATGTAGTCTGGTAAGTAACGATCGAAGCCAATAGATTAAATGATTCTAAACTAATGAATTTATTTGACTTGAATTGTCGCTAAGCAAGTAACCAAAGACAAGGATGAATGATTTATCGCAACAAAGAACTAACACAACGAAACTAAACAAGAAATATTCRGGAATTAAAACATCTACGCTTAAGTATCCTGTATCCCCACTAACATAAATTGATGCAATAACTATAACAGACCTTTTTGCCCAAATTAAACTAAGAAGTGATTCATAGGATAGATGCGCCCTAATTAGTACCAAAGATTTCTTTCAATCAATCGATGGCTTCCTTGTCAATTAAAAAAAAAACRATGGCTTCCTTAACAGAGCAAACGTACCTATTTTCATGGATTCATGCAATTCAAAGACTTTAAGCATAGCATCTTAAAATCCTAACAAATTTCACCATCTACTTTTGTGATGATTTTCTTCATCTCAATTTAGAGTTTTAAATTCAATTAAGAGGCAACTTTCGTAGTAAACCTAATCACATTCATCCAATATTATTTCTTAACAAAGAATGATAATAAAATCAACCCTAACTTGAATGAGTTCACAAATTAATTGAAGTTTGGGAATTAGGGAAAAGTTATACATCAATCCATATTAGGATTCAACTTAACCCTTGAATTGAAAACTACTCACTTGTGATAGTAATGATTAACAAATTAAGAATAAGGAATAGAGACGAGAGAATAATACTAGAATTAAATTGATAAATTGGACCGAACCTTAAAATTGAAGAATAAAGCAAAAATGATGAAAAACCCCAAAATAGCTTGATACTTGAAAGGAAGAGAGCAAAATAAGGTCAGACAAAAGAGTATGGAGGAGAGAGAAAAATAAATCCTAAAAAAACTGTTGATACTCCTGGATAAAATAGGAAAATAACCAGGATTATATATATAAATCTATAAATCTATAATCTATAAATCTATAAATATATATTAATGATTATTACAAAATCAGAAGACATACTCATTACCATTGATTTAAAATTTTAAATGTTCACATATCTTTATATGAACGAACCCTTCAATGTTGATTGCTTTATTTATTTTTTTACTTTAAATGTTCATTTTCATTTGGTATATTTCATTTCATTATTTTAACATCTTCTCGAATAATGTATCATGTTATCTAAAAATAATTGGGATAATATTATTATTCTAAAATCAAACCGTAAAACTAATCCACGACGCCACATACTTGCGGTCTTTGCTTGTCATGAAAAATCTAATTTATTTCTTTTCACCACAAGCCAAGCCACAAGGCCCACAACTCCAATAAACCTAGCTGGAAACCATCTATTTCCTACAAAAACAAGACAAAACAAAACAGAGCACAGCAATCGGCAATAAATAGAAAATGATAACTTTAAATGATTAAAATATACAGAAAATATGATATAAAATTATAAACACACAAATATAACATATAAAAATGAATATATAAATGTGTTATAAGATTGCCTTACCAAAAAAGACAAACATCAGCTTCTAGATAGAAATAATTGATGCTCCAATTATTCAATCACGGATAAAACACTTACAAAAATCATTCAATCATTCAATCAAAGCCTTCGTCTCGTAGTTGGATCGGCTACCTCAACCAAAATTGATCATTCCMTGTGGTGATCCCCATAGATTTTCCTACCCCATCACACCCTACCCACAAAAATCCAGAAGTTCTGCAAGCATAGTATCTAACAGTTTCATCAATAAATCAGCTAACAGCATTCAATAATTTCAGTGTGGCATGGAGTAAAACAAGCATAACAGCTATAGTTTCATCAATAATTCAATGGTAATGTATAAGCAAAAGGCCATGAAGTATAGCTGAGGTACATCAAACTGACATCATATCCGAAAAATGTTTGATAACAATGTTTTGATGAAGAAGATAAGAGCAGCGCACCTGAGTAAAACTGGTACTGATATTTGTGGAACAACRTTGTTATCAGCCACTCAGCCCCATTGTTCAAATTTAAAATGCTGTAAACTATCAGATGCATACATCTTTGATTCTTATTTTTTTCGCATCAAAACAGATATATGCTAAGCTCATATTTTTTTCAACCAAATCATAGCGKAAATATGTGGTACAAAATTATTTCAAATGTTCAATAGTAGGAAACACAAAGTAAAACACTCCAACGCTTGCAAGGAAATGAAAAGAGTACATACTAAAACAATCCAACATGACTTAATCGAGGACGTCTTTTCGAGTAATGAGGTAATTAGGATCTCCCTCTCTCTACTTTCCATCTCCATGATTCTGTAGCTTAAACATGTCTAATCTTTGATGATCAAGAGACTGAGAAAAGAAATGAGCTTGAACCTCCTTAAGGCTGAACTTTCTATATATAGGTGGATTTTCATCAGTTAATAGCTCTTCAATTGGTCCGTATAACTTTTGGGAAGATAAATGGCCTTTGAGAAAAAATGCTACAGAAATTCTCGGTCCAACGTRATTAGCAGTCACTCGGTGTTGAGCGCTCACAAACTTATCGTTAGACAACATCTGCACCGTCAAAAGGGACTCAAAACCATAAATAAGATCATAACACAACTGGTGCATACTACTTATCAACTACAGGCAAACTCAGAATTTCAAAAAAAAAAAAATAACCTGGAGAGTGTTGCCTATATTAACAACAAAGGAACCAGGAATAGGCTGAACCTTGACCCACTGATTTTCATGGAGAACTTGGAGACCCCCAATGTGGTCTTGTAGAACTATAGAGATGAATGTGGGATCAGTGTGTTGACTGGTGCCGAGTGTCAATTCTGGTGCAGGGCAAGCAGGGTAGTAATGGTTTACTAAGGTCCACCCTTTGTTGCTTTCCATTTCTTTCAAATGGTCTGGTTTAAGTCCAAGAGCCACAGAAAGTAACTCCAATAGAATGTCACTTAAGTTCAGTATGTGCTTGATGTATTCCCGAATTACATCCCTGATACAAAAAATAATCAAAACACAAATCGACAGACAAGATATGTATATGATGTTGGAAATGGATATGGGGAAGGGCAGGGATCAAGACAGTTCCCTCATGWATCGTACATGTACCAACCCCATATCCACAATATATGAATAATTGACTATTATACACAAAGTCCCAAACAACCATATCGAACCCAATGAATCAAAAATCACACAACCTGTACATCTGCACCCCATTACCGCCAATCTTGGTTATCTATTACCAATTTACCATTCTTACCTCCCTTGATTCTAAGACAATCCACCTCTGGCCTCTGCATACTTACATAATACAAGATTTAACTTACTCTATTGTTGTTATTTCCACTTGATAAATCAAAATGAATTCAAAATCATATGAGGAACTTACTATTGCATAACAAAGTTTTTTATAAAACAGCAACCTATGCCACTTCAATAATAACATTAGTAACCTGTGCAAACAGTTCAATAACTAAACAGATGAGACAATCAGATGCAATAAAGCTAACCTGCATATATCAGGCAATGCTTCAGGATCAAAAAAACCAGTATATATGGTATGAACAGCCAAAGTGTCCCTCCAATTAGCAGCTCGGGATTTGTAGACATCAAAATTGGTGTTATACACAACTTGTCTTGAAAGATCACGGGTATAGAACTCTTTCTTTACCTCAGGATCTTGTTCATGAAACATTTTCGCACCTTCCAACATCTTATCGATCAATTCCAATGGGAATTCATGTTTGACCACTTGGAAGAAACCCCAGTTTTCTGCTGCATACAAGACTTCTTTAACAATCTCATCATAACGCTCTTTCCTGCCAATGCCTTCTAAATTGATGACAGGGACTTCACGTTCCACACAAGGAGTCTTCAAATCTTGTAGAAGCTCATCAGGAGGTCTAATGAATATCCTTGGAATGCCTTCTGCACCAGAGTCCACTAAACCTTTCACCCCCATCTTTGACTCATCAAAATCCTTCACCTCTTTTAGGCGATCATGTTCATCTTGGAAGCTATTGGTGCATGTCTCAATGATGCTCATTTTTTAGCTGCAAAAACAGATTTGTGTTAGAGTGTTTTGGGGGAAAACCCAGTATCATTTAACTACATACATATACAACAAACCAGTATTCGAAGTGAAGTGTGACAGACCAAAGTAAAAGACGACAAATCAACAATAAACAAAGTTACCACAGTTTTTCAAAAATGGCAATGATCCACTGACTCACTGAGTATTCGAAGTCTCACAGGATTGAAGATTTATAGATCCATAAAGTGACTAGTTGCAAGAAAAGGTTGTATCAAACTTCAATAATTCAAAAGGTCATATTGGATAGCCCAATAATTGAGGAAGGCATAATTCACATAGGCATACATTTATACAATCAATCAAAGCCTTATTCCCATAAGTGGGGTCGACTAACATGAATCAAAAGTGATTATTCCGGGAAGTCATCCACATAAATTAGAAGTAAATTCGATCCTACACACCATGCAAACTTTTCAAGCTGTCATTAATTTCATTACTTTACATGTTCTTATAAATTAGTTGAATTCAACAAAGCATATAGATAATGTCGACCCCCAATATTTATTCAAGTTGTCTCATTTTTACAAGCACAAAGAATCAGATCGTCTTACTATTCATTATGTCAATTTATCTCAGATAACTTTGATTATGATTGTATGGAAATATAAGTTTTTATGTTCACGTAGCGAACTTCGTTTATTTGATAAAGACTTTGTTTAATTGATTTAAGAGTGGAAATCTTCATCATTGTGATTTTACGGTTTTACCTAAGGAGCATGAGGTAAAATAAGGGTTGTCTCCATCATTTGAAAATCATGTACTTGAAGCATTACTGCAACGAAAGATATGTGAGGTGAACTACTGATGACTCATTCTTTAAGAAAACACAATGACTCCAACAAAAAAAAAAAAAAAAAACTTGAATTTTAAAAAAGCAAATACAGCTTGTCAATGTACAAAATGGACCACAAAGGTAACTCAGAGATGAGCAAAGCAACATTGTTGCATGGCTCGTATCAGCCCAGTTTTTGGCCGAAATACCAAAGMTGGGATTTGATCACCTCCAATTTTACAGCCAAACATACCTTTCAATTCATAATCATCCAAGATGCAAAAGGAAAATCATTGTAATTTATATATCAATTACTTTATTTTTACACATTATGATAGAATTGCTAAATATTTTTTTGTAGGGAATAAGATCGCTAAATTAATAATTAGCAAAATCTATAATATAAATACAATTCTATTCCCCTCCTAAAACATTTAGAATACGTATATTCTACAAACTATGCATGCACTCATCACGTGCACCCAACACTAATTTTCAATAAGAGGACATACAGGGTAAAACTTATCAAGGAAATGAAAAGGGTACAAAATATTGACTTCAACAAGGATGTCGTTTCAAATAATGAGGTAATTGTGGTCTTCCTCTCTCTACTTTCCATCTCCATCATTTGATAGCTTAAAGATGTCTAATCCAAGATCATTAAGGGACTGAGAGAAGAAATGAGATTGAACCTCATTAAGAGTGAACTTTCTATATACAGGTGGATTTTCGTCAGTTAAAAGCTCTTCAATTGGTCCAAATAACTTTGTGGAAGATAAAAGGCCTTTGAGAAAAAAGGCTACAGAAATTCTCGGTCCAACATGATTAGCGACTACTCTGTGTTGAGCGCTCTTAAACTTATTGTTAGATAACATCTGCGCCATCAAAACTATACATGAGACAATAACAAAACAGGGACTTGTACATACTACTTATCAACTAAGAAGCAAACTTGGAATGACAAAAACGAAATAACCTGGAGAGTATTGCCTATATTAACAACAAAAGAACCAGGAATGGGCTGAACGTTCACCCACTGGTTTTCATGGAGAACTTGAAGTCCACCAATTTGGTCTTGTAGAAGTATAGTGATAACTGTGGGATCAGTGTGTCGACTGGTGCCTAGTGTCAATTCTGGCGCAGGGCAAGCAGGGTAGTAATGGTTTACTAGGGTCCATCCTTTTTTGCTTTCCATTTCTTTCAATCGATCTGGTTTAAGTCCAAGAGCAACAGAAAGTAACTCCAATAAAATATCGCTTAAGTTCAGTATGTGATCAATGTATTCCCGCATTACATCCCTGATCCAAAAAATTATCAAAACGAGACGACTTTTACATGAACTCAGATGTGTATATGGGAAAGGGTAGGGAGTCCAATAGTTCCCTCATCTACGTATCTAGTTACCAACCACCTACCCACAATCTATGATGAATATAAACCACAACAACCATATCGAACCCATTGAATAAAATCACACAACCTGCACCCCACATTTGTAAAGTAAAGTATTTTAAAARTTTAAAGACAGCAACCGATGTCACTTCAATTATAAYATTAGTACCTGTGCAAATACTTAAATAACTAAACAAATCACAAATCGGATACAATAAAACTAACCTGCATATATTAGGTACTGCTTCTGGATCAAAGTAACCAGTATACATGGTATTAACAGTCAATGTGTCCCTCCAATTAGCAGCTTGCGATTTGTAGACATCAAAATTGGTGTTATACACAACTGGTTTTAAAAAATCTCGGGTATAGAACTCTTTCTTTATCTCGGTATCTTGTTCATGAAACATTTTCACACCTTCCAGCATTTTATCCATCATTTTCAATGGGAAATCATGATTGATCACTTGGAAGAAACCCCAATTTTCTGATGCATACAAGATTTCCTTAACAATTTCATCATAACGCTCTTTCCTGTCAATGCCTCCTAAATCAATCACAGGAACTTCGCGTTTCACGCAAGGAGTCTTTAAGTCTTGCAAAAGCTCATCAGGGGGTCGAATGAACATCCTCGGAAGGCCTTTTGCACCCGAATCAACTAAACCTTTCACTCCAATCTTCGACTCATCAAAATCCTTCACCTCTTTTAAGCGATCATAGTCATCCTGGAAGTTATTGGGGCATGTCTCCATGATGCTCATCTTTTAGCTGCAAAAACAGATGAATGTTAGAATTTATGGGGAAAAAACTAAACCAGTATAATATCTTAATCCGTATACAAAAAATGTCAATCCCCACAAAAATTATTCAAGTTGTCACTTTACTAACACAACCAATCAWCCGTCTTACCAAACATCCGTCTTGTCCATTTCTCRTGGAAAMATTTGTCGATAATTGAMTGGAATTATCATTTATAGTRAAAAAAATGTTCATGTTGCCAACCCTTTAACAGTTAAGAACTTCATCATTGTGCTTTTACCTAGCGACCATGAGGTACAATTAGGGGTTGTCCCAAACATTTAACAAGTAGTCAAAAACGACGCAAGCAAAAATGTGTGAGACGGACAACCTAATTCATTCTTTACTGAGTCCGAAACACATTGAATCCAAACCAATTTTTAAAAATCAGATTTGGAACYAATGTTACCCTAATTTCAAAATAATTGCTACATTTAACCTAAAAAATCAAAGTTCATTGAATAAACTACAAGAGAAAATCGAGAAATAAGCAAAAAGACATCGTTTGTCGACCGAATCGACCTAGTTTTGGGCCAAACTATCCAGACAATAGTTCAACACAGATTTGATCATCACCTCCAAATGTACGGTAATATTRCTCAACACAAGATCAACATCAAAGACTTCATATATTGTGATCAATAGTTTAATACTAATACTAATCAATCAATTGAGYTGAACATTCAAAKATTGGAAATCAAATTTAATCATCAATAAAAGTTACATAATGGAAACAATCGTATCATAATCAACCGAAAAATAGCAATAATCCTACTACTATATATGGTTTTTTCAATGACTACCATATAATTGATCCACCATAAATCACAACCATTCATTAAAAGTTTAACAATTTCACATAATCCTTACTTTAACAACTAAACATATAAAAAGAAAACTAAAATTGGAGAACAAAAAATTAAATGGCAACTCACCATGAATGAATATACGCCATTTCCGTAACTCCATTGTTGAAGTCGCCGAAATCGACATAAAGCAACTCAATTCGCTTGATTTATGCAATAATAGAAATCCAAATTGGGCGTAATTGAGAAACGAAGTTTGAAGAACAGCATTATTAATCAGTGTAATTGAGCCTTGAAATGTTGGGGCCTTATGAAGTTTTAGAGCCTCTTCGGTACAAAAGAAATGGTGAGAAAAGAAGCGAAGCGGAATGAAATATAACACTTTTTGTCGAATTGATCGAAAAGTTTCTTAGTAATTTCTTTCTTTTTCTTTCCTCCGGAGAAAATAAACTTAATTTTTATTCATTCTCTTCCCTTATTAATATCTAATTAAACATGGGAAAATAAGCTCGATTTGTTTCACTTCCTCTATTTGAACTAAACATGGGAAAATAAGTTTATTTTCTCTTCTTTTCTTTTTTTCCCTTCCTTTCTCATCTTTTCCTTTCTCTTCCTTTCTTTTACTAATAGTAAACCAAACATACTCTTACCAAAGTACTATGTAAGATACAATTTTTCTACTCCGGATGGATACTCTATTTTAGTCACGTTTTCATATTTGATATCAAATACTCGGTGGATACCAAATATTACCTTGATTCCACGAAGTTCCTTCGTTTTCTTTCGTACATTCATATGGACATTTCATATAGTTTCTATCACTCTCATTTTATTCTATTTTAGGAATTTATACTCTAACGGTTTTTTTAGTTATTCCACATTTTATATTAGAATGTTTTGATATAAGAAATGTTTATTAGGATATGATAACACTTTATGAGGATATGATAAATCAAATATGAATAATATTTTGAAAACGAGAGTAAAGAAGATCGAGGTAGGACCTAAACATATTTGGTTATCATATCTAAGTACTAGCACTATAAGCACGCGATGCGTGCAATCGGTCAGTTTAAAAATTTATATTAAACAAATATTTAATTAGAAAAAARTCATATAATTGGGTACAGTTTCAAATTAACAATTGCGGTGAGTTATTATGATTTTCAAATTTTCGATGTAATTTTTTCTTTTCAATTGTATCTCTTGACAAAGAGATTAAATGATTAATTACATTGATATTCAAATATTAATATTGATACATAATAATTTAATAAATATTTAATTAAATATGATTTTCAAAATAATTTGCAATGATTAATTGATTCACGTAAAAATTTAGTCTATGTAATTAATGTATTTATATTTGAATTTTTCATACTAATGAATTAAACTGTTTTCAAAATAATTTGCAATGTTTAAGTTATTCAATGGAATAAATTAGTCAATGATTAATGTATTTTTATTTGAATGTTTTTACACTAAGTAGTTTTTTTTTATTATTCATGGAAAAAAAAATAGTCAATATACCTTTTTTTTTTATGTTGCTTAGTATGGAAAGTAAAAAAATAAAGAGTTTTTTATTAAGGGCAATTAAGTCTTTTGCATCATTAAGGGCG
The DNA here is from genome assembly GCA_008642245.1 of Bassia scoparia. NCBI lineage: Eukaryota > Viridiplantae > Streptophyta > Magnoliopsida > Caryophyllales > Amaranthaceae > Bassia > Bassia scoparia. Next base: position 148,838 of record SNQN01000150.1, read on the forward strand.
TTTACGTATTTTAATAGGGGGACACCATTGCTCCCCCCTTGGCTTATATAATAGAGATAGGTGTCAATTTTGGACTCGACTGGAAAACTCGACTAACTCGACCGGTAAATAGCGGGCTTAAATGAAATTTTTGAGATTTTTGGCTTGTTCAAACCTGCCTTTTTAAACCCGTTAAAACCCGGTAATTTTCAACCTGACTCAGTTCCAATCCCGATGGGTTAAGCACTTTTTGATATTTTTATGATTTGTTGATAATTTATGTAACATTAGACTATTGAACCTTTATTATTAAGTTTCTAAATTATCATTTTGATTGTTTATTTGTTGAAAATGATACTAAAAGACGGTATTTGTTAATTCTTGTTATTTGGGATACAAATTTAGAAAATTTTTCAACAAAAGATACTATAAAAATTATATTTAGAACACAAAAAAATCGCGATTATAAACCTCCAAACACGTTGGGTCAACCCGAAGTCTCTGGGTCATGGACAAGATATTCAAAACATGAACCCGATAACGGATCGTATTTCATATAACTCGAAGCTCGGGCCCACTTAGCACAACCCGACCCAAGTGGCCTGTTTGACACGTCTATAGCTAAGTAAAGCATTATCATATTCTCACAAAATTTTATCATATCCTAGCCGCGAGTGAGAAAAGAGAATGAAATTGGAGAGTGACAATAGCACTCCTCATCTAAAAATAGTTTTTTTTTTTACCTAACTTATTTACTCTAACATTAAATTACTCATTTTTAAAGTTAACTTTCATTACTTTATTCAAAATGACTTTTTCCCAAAAAAAAATCAACTTTTTTACCTAACTTACAACAGATGGCGACCATGGCGTATTATTATTTTTTATTGTGGTTTCACCATATCGAACCCATCATACCACTGACAACCCTCTCATATGTATAAAATAATGCAATTTTATTTATTTCTCTCTCCGATCTAAATCTACTTTTAACCCCCACTTGTCATATTATAWTAGTTTCCATATTTTARACTCAAATAGTGTACGGTAACAATTTCATGGCACGAAGGGAGTACTTAAAATAAAGTATTTTCTCTAATTTAACTCATGCTTCCATTCTTTTATAGCCTTGTACAAAGTAAAAGGTTTTTTCATCTTAACAAAATAATTTAAAACCCTAGTACTAAATATCCCTTATAAAGTTATAATAGTAAAAATTTCAAATATTTTCTAATATAATATTATTTTATAATATATTTTCCTTATTTTTGTATTCTTCATTTTTAAAATTATCGTATTTCGTATCCATTCGATGTTCATATTCGTACCAAAATCAGTATCCATACAACCTAAGATAAAGATACAATATGTAAAAAATAAAATAGGATATGGCATACAGTCGATGGTGTCATAAACATCATCTATCTCATATTGCATCATACCCCTGCTTCCTCAATCCATAATACCGCCTCCTTTTTCGTGATGAAAGTGGAAATTTGTAAAAATAACACGATGCACACATTATAAAATCTTCTAAATTCTTCTCAGTACATAACAAAAAAATATTATCAAATAGGGTCCCTTTCTATTTGTTTTAGCAATTAATTAAATGATATATTAATCATTTTAATTTTCATCAAAGTATAAGTAATGAGAATGAGTACAACACTTTTAATACTTTGGTATCATATGTTAAAATCATGAAGAATCTAATCGCGATAATAAATACTAGCTTAGTTATAATGACACAAATAAAGAGAAAATCACGAAGTTATGAACTAAATAATGAATATGTAATTTTCTTAAACAAAAACACAACAAATATATTCATGTCGAGTTTTTATTTTTATTTTTATTTTTTTAAACGGAAAAGATCGGATCGAAAATTAGGTTACTCCTTAAGGAAAGAGACACCTAATCACCTAATTATTATTAGTACACGTCACAGGAGGCTCTACTGATCCAACTTGCACATCAACAGCATTCTCACAAAAAGAGGTAACATCAATGCTAGGCTTAGCAGGAGTAATTCCTACACTTTGTAGTACAATATGTGAGCAAGGGACACTTTGGCTACAGTTCAGGGTAATCGCTGCTACACCCGCCGAAGTTCCTTCAAAGCCATTGAACCTCACATGCGACACCTCCACCGCCGACTCCTTCATTTCGCCATCGTTGTTTATGAGTCCGCCAATCAAGCACGCAAAAAGTTAGTAACATATCGGAGTTAAACTCAATTGGTAATAAATTAAAAAAGAATAGTACGTTTGAGTTATAAATTGAACATATTAGATTACTCGCTCTGATCTTTTAATGTRGGACGAATTTAAAAAAATAAATAAATTAGGGCAAACATAACAAGCAACGTGTTAAAAATAATAGGTTTACCCCATTTCCACATCTATGGTTATCGCAATAAAATTGATCGATGATAATAGGGTTGTAGACATCTGTAAAAATAATATCATCGTAAGTGATTTGCCTCGCATATCCTGATCCACCCTGCATAGATACAATTTTAGGCACGGAGAAAATTAATCAATATGTCAATCGTGCAAACGTTTATTTATTTTCAATAATCATAGTAATAAAATATTGAACAATAATAATAAGATTAATTAATTAATGTCAATAAAATGAATTTAATTAATTTAATCATAGTAATAAATATTGAACAAAAATGTTAATCGGACCATCTCAACCAAAAGCTTAAGCTGATAGTTGAGGCTCAGGAATATGTTATATACTCTAACACTTCTCCTCACATGAAAGGTCATTTGGGCTTGAAATGTAGATGCAGCACAAGCTCTAATACCATGTTAATCGGACCATCTCAACCAAAAGGTTAAGCTGATGGTTGAGGCACGGGAATATGTTATATACTCTAACAAAAAATAATTTTTTTCAATGCTTAAGTTAATTAATTACCTCCCATGTTTTKATTCTGGCACCATTTTGAGTTTTGGTAAATGAGCAATTTTTCACATGTATTTCTTCCACTTTCGCTTCTGCTCCATTTTCCCCTAAGCTTCCWATACTGTTCATAAAATCGTGTGTATTCCATTAATAAGAAATATTCAAGGTACATTGGTACGTAATTTTGTAGGATAGTAYGATGTCATACGAAATACAAGCACATATTAAACTCGTGTTGATTTATTGGTTGAACCCTAATAAAGTGAGCCATTGTCTTTTTGAGTTTATTTATTTATGAACTCAAAAGAATAGAAATTTTATTACATATGTCAAACCTTATGCCATGTCCTGGCCCACAAGCGATGTCGGTAATATTAATCCGTTGTGTATCCGTACCAATAGCAATGCAATCATCACCTATGATATTTCGCAAAAAAGTAGATGTTAAATCAATGTGATCACAAAAAGTACATGAGTATCAATTAATTAATTTGTAATTCTATTACATACCAGTTCCGATACTAGAGTGGAGGATTTGAAGGTCAGATGTGGAAGAAATATCGATGCCATCAGTGTTAGGGCTATCTTCGGGTGCAATAATGTTGATGTTTGATATGATAGAGTCTTTGGTACCATCAATGGCTATGTGAGCTCTAGGACTATCCTTGTGTGTTAGACCCTTTAGTTGAAAACCGTTGCAATTCAGTAAATTCAGTGCCTGATGATGAAAATGATTTTCAATTTGTGTTACATAAGGTGATGAATAATAACATATATACTAGTTGACTCCTATATATCAAAACAAAAGGAAATTAAAAATAAATCTTAAAAATAAACTTACTACTGGACGATTGCATGAGTTTGCTTCCTGAAATCATTGAGCACAATGCAAGTYAGTTAATTTTTTTCAAGGTTCTCATGATTKTTCGAGAYCGGAGGAGAAACTCTACCCAGTTGAACTACATGYCACTCGCTCTTATTGTGACGTGCAAATATAGTTTTGAAAGAATTACTCTATAATTAGGAAATAGTCATTAAAAACATACTTGATTAATSGTAGCATGATTGTGAAGGTCATTGGGAACCTTATTCCACCAAATTGAGCCTCTACCATCAATTACACCTTGACCATCTAATAAAAGATTATCAACATATGCAAATTGTAGCCAAGCATTGGCTTCACACTCTCCCCACTCATCAATGTTGCTCGGTGCCACTATATGTCCCTCAATCTGTCATATCCGTATCCATATCCGAATCAGTAGCGAACAGAGTAATATAATATTTAATAATAAAGTTTTTTCATTTTGCAACGTAAACAAACAATAAATTCAAGGTTTGATCGAATTTGCATGAGATCACGTGGGGGTCGCGTCATGCAATATATATCATCTAGATTTGGTAAATATTTGACTTTTATTTTATGTGACTGCAATGATTTCATAAAAAATAAACCTAACTTGGCTATAGCATTAAAAAAAAACTATTTTGAACGAGTTAACATTTTATCGATCTGCTCATTAAATTAAAGCACGATTGTATTGTTTACCTCGACGTGAATGTTGGTTGACTTGCAAGGACCCTTAAATGAGGTGGATTGTAATAAGAACGTCTTGCCTTGTGGCACGGTTAGGGTTGGAATGTCACCATTAACACTATTGCATACTTGCGTCCATGCTTTTAAAAATGCCTTTACGAAAATCATAACAAATCATATCGAACATTTAATTATGGGGTGAAATAATTGAAATAATATCATCGTATATTATACATACATACTACCTCCGTAACATATGAAAAAAAACTCAACAAACGAGTATTTGATACCTCAAAAGTATTACCCATTTGTTAGACTTATTGTGTTACGAAGGAAGTAAGAAATATGCTTGTATATAGTACGAATTTGCAAAGAAATATTGTAGGAAGGAAATTAATCGAGTAAATTAAATACTTGACTATCATCTTGATTTCCATCTCCAACCGCGCCATAATCCAACACGTTAAAGACGGATGAATCGCCATTTTTACCACCGGCGATTCTTATTCCATGGCTTGAATCAAGCAATAAGCTACTTACGATGATGAAGATGAAGATCACCAAGAAATAATCCTATCACGCAGTACAACAATGCATGACAAATAAATTAGAAAAGCTAGGAAATRCATAATTTTTTGAGACTTTTGCATATCTATGTTACACTTGATAGTGAAAGAAAAAAGTTTGAGCAATAAATTTTTTAGACAAATTTACCTCTTTCAAATAAACACTTACAAATATTATAAAACAAGATTTCTGAAGTAGTAATTAGTTCCCACAAATCTTGTAATAATAAGGAAAAGGTAATTAATTAATTAATATAAAACTTTTCGACATTGTTTCTGATTTTAAAAAAATAAAATTGACAGTATTGTATTCAGTGATACAATTTTGAGTGTAACAGCTTAAACAATTAATGTAATAATAATAGAATAATAAGATTCACAAGTGAGCAAGTAATTTTTTTTTTTTTTTGTACAAATTAAATGAGCCATGAGGCAATGAGCAAGTAGGATGTGAACTTATTGCCTTCAATCTTAACCACTATAACAAGACCTCATCTTTAACAGGTAAAAATAGTGAAGTAATATAGGTTTCAACCACAAAAATTTTATACGTATATTAAAGTGAAAAACTATACATATAATAATATCCAAATTAAATACGGAGTACATGACAAACTCACCATTATTTGAGCCCTCGCCATTTGAGAAAATTAAACAAAGAAGAAGAAGAAGAATTGTTTTTTTTTTTTTTGAGGGGAGAAAAAAAGAAATACTAGTATAGTTGAAGTTGTGTTTTGATTCGTGTACTCCTAAAGAGTATTTTTACACTATTTTATACTTATATTTATACAAAGAATATCATGCAACAAAATCAACTACTCGGGTAAATATGTTATAATTTCTAAACAATTCACATTATATGCAGAAGGTATTGTATGCATCGGATGTACAATAAATTTATTGTACATCAAACATATAGTTACCCTTTATATTATATAGTGACCCTTTATATCAATAAGTCACTCATTCTCAATTTTTACATCAATATAGTATAAATAAAAGGGTCACTATATAATAAAAAAGTTAATAATATTAACCAAAATGGTCACTATAATCTGATGTACAATAAATTTATTGTACATCCTGTACCTAATACTTGTCTATTAACTGTGCATATAAATAATTACATATGCTTTATTGTATGCATGACATTATAAGTTTCTAATTATAATATTATATTTGCCAAAAATACTACTATAATACGTATCTATATATAACTCAATTTGTTAATATATTTGTGTGCTTAAATTCTTATAATGTCTGATTAGTAATTTTCTAATTAATTACATAAATATGAGCATTTGAACATGCTGATTTATATAACTCAGTTTCAGTGTATTATTTACATGATTATTAATTAATATGTGGGTGATATATATGGTTTGATAGTTACCCTAAGTGTAATATTAGCTTATCAAATGTATGATTTTTTTTCAATATTATTCTTTCTAATAATATAATAATCTTGGCATTTATTTTTAGTTCCTTGTATGTATGCTCCATATATGTTTGTTATTCATTTGCATAGAAAAGGGATGAGGCCGGGGAAAAGGCCAATAAATGTAGTGAACAATGAATTCCCATGTGAATTAAAATGTTTATCTCACGTTGAACAAGTGTGAATCGAACTTCCACAACAAGAAGCACAAGCTAGACTTGTTTTACGAGTACCATGTCTAAGGTGGTCGAGGCGTGATAAACCGAAAACTAATGTTGGGATTAGGTGGTCTCTCACGGGGTTTATAATCGTCTTTATATAGGAAGTCTTTGCAGTATGAAACGTAGACAACCTTAATTATCACGTATACAACCTTATATCAACATAGACAACCTTAGCTTAAATATTTGCTGTCTGCTTTTTTTCACTTTTGCTGCTATTACTGACGGTTGGGACCCATGTCCTCACTTTTGCTGCTATTGCTAACGTTTGGGACTCACACCAACTTTTGTCACTTTTACCTTTTGTCTTTTCTTTTTATTTTATGGAGTACTTTTTATTAGTATTTTAATCGTGTGTGGGCAAAGTTTGCCCAACAATAGTTTGCGGGATATACTTTCTCCATGTCTAAGTGGGGGAGGCAATTCAGTTCTTTGTAGGTCACATGCACCACGTACGAGTTCGTTGGGAAATGAAAATAAAAACGATAGAAGTTTGTTTCTATGTATCTATAGAATTTCTCTCACTCCTCACATGTTTCTCAACTTAGCACTGATGAATGATGCATGTGTTTAATAGTTGGTTAATCGATCGCATTGTTATTAATGTGTATGAGAATAATCACTTTCAATTTGATCCATCGTTGTTATCCTTTTATTTGTAATAACCTTTTCAAGCAGGACTTAGTAATGATCTTGATTGTAATTTGGTAATTTTAGGTGGCGTAGTTAAGGGCAATAAAGGAAAAAACATACGGAGTATATATTGAACGACATTGATATATACGAAGCACTATATGCTCTATATACTGCCACAAATTTGAAGGATTTTTGAGGGAATTTATCTTAGCAACACCATTATAAAATACAGAGTATTAGAGACACCATCAAAATATTTCGTAAGTGTAAAAATAATCTAGACACCATGGTACGTACAATTATAGGATTAGTTATCCTTACCGAGTACGTGTTGAAGGAACACTTATTTCTATATGTTGAGTATGCATTATTTATTTCTGTGGAATACGTATGAATTTATTACAAGATTCCGTCGTACACATACATACACACACATATATTCGTAAGTACAATATGTGATTTATTATATACTTCGTATTATTTTTATTTATTTTTTGTGCAAACGAACAGGAGACTTCGTATTATTTAAAACCCCTCAAATTAATTAATTAATTAATTAAAGTAGGGAAATGCTCATAATTCGATCATATCTTGAAATGCTCAAGAGCAGAGCTTCCATCTTGACCTGTGCTATAGTAATGCTGAAGATACTCCATGACTGTAATTTCTTTGTAAATTGGAGGATTTTCATCAGAGACGAACTCCTTAATTGGACTGTATATCCTTTTGCTGGTTGGATGTGGCTTGAAAAATGTTGCCATTGAAACCCTCGGACCCACTATGTTCGCTTTAACTCTATGGTACACGCTCTTGATCTTGTCGTTTGTAAATAACTGCATATATATGCGTCAATAAAATTATTTTGAGGTTTTTAATTACACTAAAAAAGTATTCTATCACGAAAAAATACAATTTCGATTATTAATAATTTAATATATTAAAGTTATTGTAGAAATATATAAATTAAGAAAATAAATTAGTATTTTATAAAACTATAAATTAAGACGAGTAGTCAAATATGTATGATTCTAAATACAATGTGTATGTTTTTATCTTATCCTTATATGGATATATGAGTAATTACAATTAGTCAAAGATTGAATCGTTAATAGTGAAAGTGTAAAAATAAAATGTTATACGAAGTAGTACGAATTAAGTACTTAAAAAGAAAAAAGAATAGAATTAATGGAAAAAAAGTTGCACCCTTTCATATACATGGTACTAGTAAATTTTTGTTTTAATTATAAAATGTTATACGTGAAGGACTGAAGGTATTACCTCGTGACTCATTCACACACACAAAAAAATGTCTCGTGTAAGATCGAGTTCATGTGGTTTCCATTCTGGTATAGAGATATGCATAGATTTTGTAACAATATTCTTTAATTTGCTTTTCATTTGGTAAGAAGAATCATGGCCAATTTTTTCACTCCTAGGTCCTAAGCTTAAGGAATCTTATTTGAAGGATATTATTTGTAATCCGTTACATTTTATTGACAACACTTGAATATTTTACCTCTCTCAAATAATATCAAGTGTTTCCAATAAAATATAACGGAGTAAGTATATATACGAGTACTTATCTTACCTGAAGAAGATCTCCAGTATTGATGACAAGAGCACCAGGGACATGAGGAACATCGACCCACTGATTTTGATGCAAGACCTGAAGACCACCTAGATGGTCTTGSATAAGTATGGTTAGCACATCATTGTCAGCATGTTTTCCGAACCCGATGGCTACATCAGGTTCGGGGCATGCTGGGTAGTAGTTGCCCAGCAACATCATATCCTCACCACAATCCATGTCTTTCAAGTGGCTCGGGCTTAACCCTAGAGCCCTCGATATTAGTTCAAACAACGTGTGGCCCAGGTTCTTCACTTGTTTTCCATACTCRAACATTATATCCCTATAAYACATACAAGAACGTCACAAAYTTAATTTATARCTTTTTAAATAAYCTCRTTTTGATCTTAGTAAAATCGTGCATTAACGTACCTACAGGCAACTGGCACTTGTTCGGGTTGAGGAGGGTTAGGGGCCATGAGAATTAAAAATGTGTCCCTCCAATTACTAACGGGACCAGTGTACAAATAATAATTAGAGAAGTAAGCAAATTTGTTACCAACATGATCACGACTATAGTATTGTGCTTTAACCTTAGGGTCCTCCTCATGGAACCTACGCACCCCATCAACCACTTGATCCATGGTCTCCTTGGCGATGCCGTGGTTAACCACTTGGAAGAAACCCCAATTGACACATGCATCCCCGATTTCTTCAACCACCTTCTTAAGCTTTAAGGGATCATTTTCGATCCCTCCTAAGTCGATGGTGGGAATTGAGAACTCGGGCTGCTTAGGCTGCCCGAAGTTCTCAATTACACCATCATTAGTTTGAGCGTGGCAATGCACGTTATTTACTAAATTTATTCATTAAATTCTAAAAAGTGAAATAAAGTTGCAATTTAATATTTGTCAGCAAGTTGTATTGTTTAAATAAAATAATAATAGTCCAGAACCTGTGCAATATATGTATGATATTTACTAAATTTATTCACAAGAGCGAGGAGTTTGTATTGTGTAAGATAATAATAGTACAGACCCGTCCACACAAGATATTTAAAAACTGTCACATTAAAAAGGTTACGCATGCATCGCGTGAATGAAAAAAAACTAGTGTAAATAAGTAAACTTAAAATGGAAAAAAAACTTCCGTCTCTTTTATACTAAACAAACATGCCACGAATACATGATTTATATTAACGATTATAATTAGTCAAAATAATCTTACAATTTAGATTTTTTGGGTGCTCATTGTTCAATTTATTTTTTACTTATTTCAGAAAAATAAGTTCATAACAGAAAAAATAAGTTCACATAAGAAAAAATAAGTTGAAAAGACACATACTTATTATTTTACTCTCTCACAAAACAACTTCAGAAAGATAAGAATAGGTTCGGTTTAGAACAGTAAAAATAAGTTTAGATATAAAAAATAACTTCAGATAATAAAAATAAGGTGAACATACAATACCCATAATAATTTAAGTTATCATTAGTTAACAACCTAACTAACTGTATACTAATTCTTACATAAGGATTCAAGTTTAAAAGGATTAGTTTCTACAATGTTTGTTGATATGCGGATCATATGTTTTTGTGTTTAGAACACAAAATTGACTTATAGCACCTTTTTTATTTTTAAATAATTGTCCCTTAAATTAGACTTAATAACATTTAATTGAACCAACAAAGTAGGACTGTGAACTTTATCGCTCGAGACGTGGGGTACAATTGAGTGGTTAAAACTTCTTCCAATTTTAATAGAATTTTCGAGGATCGTTCTTTCATCCGTACCTGTGTGCTCTCTTGACACTAAAAAAACTCTAACAACACAATTGATATGAAAAACAAATCGAATTAACATTTGTTAACTCTAAAAGTGGTAATAGTTGATAGTTGCTAAAAGCTATGAATAACAATTTTCAGGAGAATGAGGCTTTCGATCGTAGAGGGTGGAGGAAAATATTTCTGGATCAGATGACTTCTTGAATTAAATCACTTTTGATTCATATTAGTCGACTCTACTTATGAGACTACAGTTCTGTATTGGTTGATAGATTGATGTGACAATTTTCGTCTAATTTAATTTAATTATTAATTCCCTTGCCACATTCAATCAAGAGTGGATACCATTGAAAAGTATTATTTTATATTTTTTTTATGTGACGTCTTTTGTAGATCCGATAACGATCATATAGTAAAAAAATGATTTTCAAAATAAGGGATTTCTCATCTA
>SNQN01000150.1:160176-176421 GCA_008642245.1 Bassia scoparia
TTAGTATTAAGTAAGTTAATTAAAATAAAACACCGAAATAAAATTGTAGCAACTAATTGATTTTTGGGATTTTCTATTAAATACTCTCGAGATTTTACGTTTTCTACAATATACCCTTGCAAAAAAACATTCCTCCACAATATACCCCTGAGGTTTGATATCTTCTACAATATAACTTTAATGATTAAATTTAACCAAACATATAGTTAAGTATAATTTAATTAAAAAAACATATATATTTTTTTAAAAAAAAAAAAGAAACAACCACTCCTCCCACCACCCGGCTCCACTCCACTACTCCTCTCACGTCAATTAAATGTTAAGCTCAATTAAAGATTTTATAAACATTTGGTTATCACGTAAAAGGTACTAAACCTTATGAGTATATTGCAAAATATTCTTTTACAAGGGTATATTTTAGAAAACGCGAAATTTCGAGGGTATTTCATGGGAAATTCCTTGATTTTTCTTATAGTTTACATAACTGGGATATTAATATATAAAGTTAGTTATAGAAAGATGAGAAAATGTAAATTTAGCTATTTAATTTGAGATTAAGATATTATTATTTATTATTAGAGCCAGCATGACATATAAGTTACGGGTTCAAATCTCACCTCCCTCTCCCTTCTAAGTGGAATTAATCGCGCCGGATATGCATGAGGGGCCGTTGCTGCATCCACATTTCAAACCCAAAGGGCCTTTCATATGAGGGAGAGTACGTGTTAGAGTATATATTATATTCCTGTGCCTCAATCATCACCTTAAGCTTTTGATTGAGATGGTCTGGTTAACATTATTTATATTTATAAAATCGTAAACCGAACGAGTGCTAAACGGGGAATTTCTAAACAATCCTTAGAGATTGTTTTAATAAAACAAATCCAGTGACATTTTTATATGACATTCCGTAATTAAGTGCAACTTTTGAGGTCAAAGTATATGCTTTTTAAATAACTTTAAAGTTGTACTTAATTACGGAGTGTCATATAAAAATGTCAATGAATTGTTTTTATTAAAACAATCTCCAAAATTGTTTAGAAATTTCCCGTACTAGACTGATCGTAATTAAAATTTTCCCCAAATGCATGCATCTATGAATTGAGCTTTCGTTATTAATTAAATCTACGTAAGTGACATTGTCCAACCCTAGAATTGTAGAAATGACGAACGCAACCCATATGCATACATACACAATGACATATACCAATTACCATCAGATAACTAACCCTTTGATAAAGATAGACAATTACCTCGTAAAAAAAAAAAAAAAAGACAATGACATGTACCATCAGATATACGAGTCCCTAAAGTAGGGACCTAATTGCAAATTTTAAGAAATTGAAGGACTTTTAAATTAATAATTTTATACATCGAAACTAATTATATTCGGAAAATAGTCCTCAATATTTATACCCGCTTGCAATATGATGTAATTTGAAGGATCGACTAAACAACAAWTTTTTTTGGTGTTTATTTTATTTGATGTATATGTTGACTTGTGAGTTGTGTGTTCMCCATWGGCGAGCGCAATCTAGGCTTTTTAATTAGCATAAATGATGTACGTACGTACTCCGATCCTAACGGAAAAAATTTGGTTGACCCATCGAGTGGATTATTCATCTCTAATTTAAGGTGTGATATTTATGATAGTGGAAGAACAACTTGATTTAAATGCTAATATTTTTAATAATTATAGTAATGGGTAGACAACCGTGGTTGGTTGATGTAGCAATGTCCGATCCTAACATCATAATATACTAAAATTAAATACTTACGTAAATCAAATAAGAGACTACCTATATGGAAAATGTTTGAGTGATCTTAATTAAGGACTATCAACCCTCTAAATACATGCAATACAATAAAATTTATAAAATTTGTGCAATAAATTAAAGAATCATTAGCATAATATTAAAAATTCAATGCATTTTAGATCAATAAAGAATCAATATTAAGAGTGTTGTCAATTTATGGTTAGCTAATCGTGATCCTAGTTACTTATATGTGTAATTGTGTATGCGTCAGCACCTATTTTCATGATAATAGATAGAGACATGGAGCAGCCCACTTGCATTGAACATTTTTTTCTTAAAAAAAAAAAAATAATATAACCATATTTTGTTTACAATGAATCTAATGGAATAAAATTCCATGGTAAGCCCCAATTTCTTGTTATTAGGTTATTGTTTTTGCAATTTTTTTGTTTTAATTTGGTTAATAATTGAGTCTCTATTATGAGAGTTTTCCGTCATTTCTTCGGGGTCATTAGTCATTTCAAATGGTTTTTGTGTTATGTTTCATGACAGTTTCATATTGTTGTGGTGTTTCTTCTTATTGGGTCAAAGTAGAGAGAAGACGATGATGATGGTTCAAAAAGGTATAATAATATGATACATTTTCTCCGTTCAAGACAGTTATAACAGCACATGTTAACGAGGAATTTGATTTTTGAGACTATCCATCAGGAGTTGCGCTCGAGTATGTTTTGGATGTGAAAACTTGTTTCCATATATTAGATCTTATTTGATTGTGTACTCGATGTAGATGTCGTATGACTACTAATTAATGAAATAATTCATCTTTTCTTGTAAAAAAAATCTGGAAAAATAATCGTGATCACAATACTTCAATCAAATTTTTCTAATGTGAAAAGTGAAAATTTGGAAAATTTGTTCAATACGTTTATGAACTTTCTCTGTCGAAATGGACAATAACACCTTAAATATTTGCAGATGAACCCCTATAGTAAGGACCTAGTTGCAAATTCAGAAGATGATGAAGAGCTTTTATATCCATGTTTTGAAACTTAAACCAAGAAGATATATTACGTTATAATCCCTATCGTAGAGGTGTCATGGCCGAGTTCTGCCCGAAACATGACATAAAAAAGAGACCTTTGAATCAGGACGAGCTTAAATTCGGGCCTAAAAAGTTGCCCAAGTCCGGAACATAAAGCGGATTTTCGGATCGGGCCAAAAAAGTAACCAATTGTATGCTTTTTTATTCCCAAAAGCCAGTGAAAGAATGGGAAAATCCGGCCCGATCCGAATCGGCTGAAAAAGTCATGCCAAAAAGCCCGTAATATTTGGCCGGACTATGTTGATCAAGTCTAGCCTATCGGCGATCTACTTGTAGTTTTATAATTTGAAGGACTAAACAACAAATACTTGTACTCCGCAGGTGTTATTGTCTTAGTTTTGCTATTAGTATTGTCAATAAACTATGTTACATCTTACAACCTTTGGACTAATTAAATTAATTTGGCGTTATTATATACTACGTATTCTCTTTTTCGCAATTCTTGCAGCATTTGAATAATTTATCTCTTATAAATAATAGCAAGAATTACGAGAATTACGAGACGGAGAGATGACTGACTTAGGGAGTATTTTTTTTATGATCCGAATTGAATACACACAACACAATATAAATTATTATGTAAAATATATATTAAGAAATGAAAAACAATCTTTGATTAATATGAAAATTGAATATCTTTAATATAAAAATATATATTTAGCTCAATGAGAAGTATGAGAAACAATCTTAATCCTTGATTTTGAATGAATGGTCAGATTATTACACCAAAAAAAATAAATGTACATAAATTTATACATAATCATAAATGTGATTATTTGTATACATAAATGTGATTCGTGCACATTCATCACTATTAAAATTATGCATGGTTATATATGTGTAAGAAAATCAACGATCTAGATTGCTATGTATATATGTGTGTGTAAGAAAACCCTTATCATAACCAAGGACATGTATATGTGTGTTAAGAAATTTGATAACATGCATGGTTATTGTACACATACATCATATGAAATCGATCTCAACATTACATAACTTCAAATAATTATTTATTATATCCATTAACATTTTCTTTGATAAATATCATTCAATATGTAAAACATATATAAAGCAGTAAATAATTAAATTGACCATTATTTTTGGATTAATATTACAAAAATAACCACACAATTCAAGTTTATTGAAAGTTAATCTTGATGATGATCATATCTTAAAGTGCTCAAGGGCAGGAGTTCCATCTTGACCTTGCTGAAGTAATGTCCAAGATATTCTTGAATTGTAATGTCACGATAAATTGGTTGATTTTCTTCTGAGATCAACTCCTTAATTGGACCATACACCCTTTTGTTGGATGGGTGTGGCTTGAAGAATGCTGCCATTGTACTCTCGGACCCACCGTCTTCGCTTGCACTCTGTGGTACACGCTCTTTATCTTGTCGTTTGTAATCAACTGCATATATATATATACACATCGATAACTTTATTAATTAATTACACCGATTGACGTGTGAATTTGACATGCATTTTAAGTTTAATATCATTTTCGAAAGATATTTATAATTTATCTAACGCTTTGAAACGTGCGTTAACAAAAAATGTTGTTCGTAATTTACACGAGAAACATTTATGCAAATATCAATTAAGAACGTTTTGCATATATATGTATGTACATGAATAACATGATTGTCCTTGATTGTATGTGCGTTGACAAATCATGTGATATCTATATTAGAATTAATCGTCATAATTAAGTAGTAGAATATAATTATTATACACATTAAATTATTTATACATATTATATAATATATATATATATATATATATATATTTATATATATATACTATATATATATATATATATATATTATATATATATTATATATTATATATATATAAATATATTCTTGTTCATGGGATAACAAAACATTTTATTTTTTAGGGAAAAAATTAAATTAGTTGCAATATTTTGCATGTGTTACAACGTGCACTTACCATATGTTAATATGTCATAGATTGATCGAATGATTGATCATATATAAACAAATTCAATTTTTTCTATATGATAAACAATATCAATAATCTTAATACTTTTTTAGAAGAATTTGAAACAATAATTAAAAAACTATATTAGTTGTTAATTATCATGAGATCATAGTTAATTAATTATTAATGGTAATTTTACCTGAAGAAGATCACCGGTGTTAATGACAAGTGCACCAGGGACATGAGGGACATCAACCCATGTATTCTGATGCCAAACTTGGAGACCACCAACTTGGTCTTGGATAAGGATGGTTAGCACATCATTGTCAGCATGCTTGCCGAACCCGATGGCCACATCGGGCTCGGGGCACGGTGGGTAGTAGTGGCCTAACATCATCAGATCCTCGTCGCAGTCCAAGTCTTTCAAGTGGTTCGGGTTTAAACCAAGAAACCTCGAGATTAGTCCGTACAATGTGTGGCTCAGCTTCATTGCCTGCTTACTGTAATCTAACATGATATCCCTACAACACAACATCACAATTGCAATTAAAACTTATTATTATTGGGATCTGAATTTCATTTCAACTTATCTAAACTTATTATCCAATYATGTTMKTTTGGAAGAGATCGAGAAAATAAATAATAARATTGTTCTTTTCGAGTAATCTGATTGATCTWATTTTATTCAATAAATAACGAAAAAYGCATAAACATACCTGCAAACAACGGGCAATTCCTCGGGTTGGGGAGGTTCGGGGGCCATAAAGAGTGTAATAGTGTCCCTCCAATTAGTAACGGGTCCRGTGTACAAGTAATAATTTGAAAAGTAAACAAATTTTTTACCAGCATATTCACGACTATAGTATTGTTTTTTAACCTCAGTGTCCTCCTCATGAAACCTACGTACCCCATTAACCACTTCATCAATAGTCTCCTTAGCGATACCGTGGTTAACAACTTGGAAAAATCCCCAATTCACACACGCATCCCCGATTTCCTCGACCACCTTTTTAAGCTTTTCGGGATCATTCTCGATTCCCTCGAGGTCTATCGTGGGAATCGAGAACTTAGGCACCTCGGAGTCCTCCTTCACACCATCATCAGGCCGATTGTAGTCTAAGGTGTTAACGAACATACGAGGGACCTTGGACAAGCCCGAGTCAATGAGCCCCTTGACCCCTAGTTTCGCCTCGTCGAACGACTTTAGCTCGCTCTTGCGGTCATATTGGTTAGTAGTAGCATCTGCTGTGGTTTGTGTTGGACTCATTTTTGTTGATTGTGATGGAATTAGGCAATGTATAGTATGTATCACGTACTTTTGTGGTGTGAGCTCTCACTTGAGTTGGTTAGTTAAAGTTTTTGAGTAAGAATATACTTATGATTTAATTTGCTACCTTTTTATAGGAAAGTAAAGCCGTTGAAAAGTCAACTAACTATTAATGTTTTTGGTCCAAAATTAATATTCAATGGTGCATACCGTAAATTGCAAGCAAATTAATTTACATGGCTGCCTTGACTAGTGAGTCAAAATCATTGTACGATTTTAAATTAGATCAAATCGTATAAAAAATAATAATACTCGTATATAATATTTATAATAACAATAAGTGGTAGTAGCTCACTACGTTTATATATTATCCAAGTAGTATATTGTCTCTCTTTTTCTTTAATAATTAAAAAGTTGTGATTCACTTGTGACCTTTTCTATTAACAATTTTTTAATAGATTATAATACTTCGTAGGTAAAATACATTGTACTCCTTTTGTATTTTTCTAAAATTAAAATTAAGGGATAGGTTGATGTCATCAGATTTTTTTGAAAAATATTAAATTCCACAAAATAACAAACTAGAGTAAAGCTAAACTTCATGGACTAGGTTATACTAGTTTTTAAGTGCACGCTATGCGTGCTTGAAACTTGGAAAAGAAATTTAAAAAATTGCTAATCTATATTTCAATTTGTTTTAAGAATTGTGTTTTTTTCAATCATAATTTTTTTACATTCAATGTTTTAGGTTTTAAGTAGTAGTTTATTTCATAAATTTAAAACCTTCATTTGATTCAAAATTTTATAATAGGGAGTGAATTAATTAAGGAAGATTTAAATATATGTTAGTTTATATTTACCAAGGGCGAATAAGACATTTCTTAGGGGGGACACCATTGCTCCCCCCTTGGACTTATTTAATAGGATACTTATATGGTCTAGGATCGTTCGCTGATTTTTATAGTTTTAACTTTTTTGTTAAGAATTTATCATCCTTAATTAATTATGATATTATTATGAAATGATCAACTGAAAAGGATATGCAAAAATGACTTTCTATTTTTTTACCAAAAAATAAAAAAGAAAAAAGACTTTTATTTTACTTTCCAATTTTAAATTATATGTTGGTTATTGCCACTGGTTTCTGCTTTGTAACCACTTTCATTTGACTGAATTCCAAAACTATAATGACCAAATATATTAAAATTTCTTCCAATAGAATTTTGCGACATTTTGTCCCTGCATTATAGATTTCTTTGTTTAGTTAATTGATAAGAAGTTGACTTATATATGAATGAATATTCAACAAATTTGATTGGAGCAAATAAGAAGGTTTGCAATATTGACGGACTGTATATTTTAATGATGTGGAATTGTAAATCATGACTTCGTGAATTTCATTAGTACAATTATTGATTGAAATTTTATTTCTAGTCAATCGGTTTGTCATATAATTAAATTATTTTATTTTTTTATACGTTGCTCTATTCAAATACTCGTATAAAGGTGTAGATGTAAACGAAAGAGGTTTGTAATATCAGCTAGTGATATGATGAACATCTTTGAGGGGACCTGACTTGTTAGGGTCCGAGATTCTCGACCATAAGCAATATATTATTTTGATTTTCTGTGCTTAATTAACTATATTAAATATATCAATCAATTTTATAGTCAGATGATTAGGGTTTGATCTATGCCGATTAAAATTATTCTCTCGATTGAGTTGAGTCGAGCCAATTCGTAGTTGTTCAATGAAAAATGATAAATGTTACAGTCATAGTCAGCATGTATAAACGATTTTTGGAATTATTGAAGTTTTTTAAATCGTTTAAAATTTCTTGTTTAAGCTCAGTTAAGTTTGTTCCATTACATTCTTCTGCTTGAATTTGAGTGGAATCTAAAATATCTCCGTAGCTTTTTTGTGGGTAAAAAATAAAGATTAAAAGGGTAATTAGGGTTGGTTAGACTAGTGGGGTACCCGGTCTGGTATCGGGAACCGTCGAACCGGTTTGGATCGGCACCATGTTCAAAAGTGAGGATCTGATGGTTGATCTTCGGGCACTTGAACTTTTGGAACGATACTACGGTGGGTACCCGCGGTTATCGGTTCGTTAAGGGTACCCAGGTCACTGTTGCTTATTCTGTTGTACGCAGAACTAATACTTTAGATGTTAACTAGCGTATGACAGAGGGATACGCATACCTAAACCAGTAGAAAATTTGATGATGCAGTTTTATATGCTTAGCATACTGTTTATTCAATGTATATCAGATTTGGGTTAAGGACTATTAGATTTTAATTTTTTCAAAAAAAAAAAACACTAACCGGGTAACCGGAAATGATCGGGTCTCGGTATTGCTCACCCCTAGTTTAAAATTATAGGAGTTGTGCATGTAGTCTTTTCGGTTAATTTTAAGTATTAAAAATATAACAAATAGCAATAATTTGAAATTTACGACAAATTTACGATTTGTCAATATTAATTATGCTTAAATAATACTGTATATCAAATATTTCCTTATTTAGTATATATACATTTTACATAGCCCCCAAAATTATCATCTAATTTAATTTATTATTGAACTTGGAAGAGAATACTAAACACTTTTTTTTTGTATGCATCCGGTTCACATTTGGGTTATTCGGATTGTGGGGTTCGTTTTGGGTGGTTAGGTTCTAATTCCTCCAGCTCTCAATTGTTGTTGGGGTGAATCGACCGAGTTCTTCCTCAAGTGCAGTCTGATTTACTACTATACATACAACATAATATAATAATTGGTGAAAACATGCACTATCGGTTCTATATCTTTGTTTGATTTGTCCTATGTCCTATGTGTATTTTGTGAATCAATATTGCTAATGGGCGCCCGCAGACGTTAGATAAAACTAAAAACATTTTTAAAATAATAAATTTTGAAAAATTATGTGTTAATGGTGTAATTCTGTGTTAGTTCATTTATATTTCACTTTTAGTTTATTATTCTAATGCACCGGAGTGCTCTTTAGCTTTTGCCTTTGCCAATATGTAAATTTAAATTTTGCTAGCATGAATCAGATAATTGCAGTCAAATGTATGTCCAGTTTGAAATATGGGTGTGTGTCAGTACTTATTTGAACTATTCTATTTTTTAATTATGATTAATTGATGTATAGTTGTTGATTGATATAATTAATTGCTCATTAACTTATTTTGTTGTCATTTGTTAGAATAATTGGATTTTTTAGGAATGTTTTTTGGTTTTTTTGTATTAAGAGGGTAATATGTAATTTAAGAGGGGGGACACATTGCTCGCCCTTGATTATATATATAGAGATTAACTTTAGTAAGAGTAAGGTGGTATTTAAGTGGACACCACCATCACCTCCCCCTTTCCCTTATATAATAGAGATATATATGTATAAACCTTTATTTTCATTCCATATTGATCTTCCATCATCTTTTTTCGTAAGTTATAATTTTTACAACGATATTGCTAACGRACGTTTCAGACTCCTAAGTGTTAGATAAGCTATAAATATATTTTTCTAAAATGACATTAAACTTAGAATGCTTACACATCATTCGATACGGTGTAATTAATACATATTATATTTTCATTTTTCTATTAACTTAAACTAATGCTCAGGAGCACTTGTTAACTTTTACTTTTTCACAAACAAGAATTGAATGACCCAAAAATCTCATAACTTGTGTATATTCAAAGTAAAAGAGATAAACAAGAAGACATGTAATAGCTCCTAGGTACGATCTTAAGGATAATGGAGGGGTTACCTACAACAGTATGTATATATCCCTATTATATAAGCACCGGAGGGATCGGGGAAGGAGTTATATATATAGTCATAGTGATCTTCAATCGATATTAAGTTAACATCCTAGCGAATTTTTTAAAACTCTATCTATCTTCATTTGAAATTTTGATACTAATTCTGCCAATCAACAAGTTTATTCAAATAAATAAATATTTTGCATTATTTAAAAAAATATACGAAGTATTTATATAGAATCTTTTTTATTTAAAATAATAGACAAATGGAATGAGACAAATCATATACTGTATATAGAACGGATCGAGGACAAAAAAAAGTGAGCAACAAGAAATGGATTACAAGAAAAACATGTCAGCATTCAAATTAAAATTAACTTACATTTCATTTTCAACTTAATTAAAAAAAAAATCATATTCAAACTACAAATAGTTGAAGAACATACTTTAATAAAGAAAAGAACAATAAAATTTAAAAAAATACATTTGATGATGTATAATTTATTAACAATTAAATCATCCTTATTATTATATTAAATAAGAATGAACTTMATTAATTACCAATCATTCAATTTTAATAAACTCCATGATTTTGGTGTCAAAAGCTGAACAACAAACTTTGAATACTTGAAACCCAGCTCCCTTAGCCAACACCTGATACTCCTTYTGAGTCCTCTCTTTTCCATTTGGAATYAACATCATAATCGCATCGAATTGAATCACGGATTTGGAGGCATTGTCATTTGTTTCGATGTTTTCAGGGAGAAAATATTCACAAACGATCACTTTCCCGTTGTTCGGGATCGCGTCGTAGCAGTTCTTCAGGAATTTTATGCATTGATCATCGGTCCAGGCATGGCAAATCCACTGAAAGAAAGAACTTACAGTGAATTTGAATTCAATTCGAATGATTTGTTGCATTTATTTTGTTACGGAAAAAGTATATACTTCTGCTACCTTGACAGGGTATAGAATGTACTCTTACCTTCACAAATACAGCATCTGCTTTTGGAATGCTGACAAACATATCTCCTCCAACGTGCTCAACGCCTATATTTATAGTGTACGTACAAATTATATTAATAAAATTATTTATAAATAGTTAAATACTTTCTCCGTTTCATTTTACTAGCAACTTTTGTCATTTAGGAAAATATCATATTATTAGCAACTTTCATTTACTTTCGTAAACTTTTTAGTTTGAAATGACCAACTTATCCTTAGTAAAAAACTTTAAACATGATTGTGTACTTTTTTTCTCTCTCTCAACTAATAAAGACAATATTGTCTTTTGCACTCAATATACACATTTTGCAAATTTCGCCTAAGAGTCCGAACCCACTCGAAAGTTGCTAGTAAATTGAACGGAGGAAGTATCTAATTTCATAAGATCAATCAATAGTACGGAGTAGACATTATTACTAACCAGGGGAAGGCGGAGCATCCTTGATCACGTGAGCCAAATCAAAATTGATCCCTTTAATTTGTGGATACTTGGAGAGTATCATTCGAAGACTAGCACCGTTTCCTCCACCGACGTCGACCAGAGTCGAGAGACCCTCAAACCCCTTATAGGTCCTAAGGATTTTGTCCATGGTCATCGTCGAGTGGCCGGCCATCGCACTGTTAAATTTACGGTTCATGTCGGGGTTTTGTGCATTGTAGACATAATGTGTCACGCCATATGCCCTTTCAAACGGATGACCACCTTCTAGAATTGAATTCTTCAATTGGTAGCTGCAACAAGCAATTAAGTAAACCAACGTACAATTCAGTTCACTAATCTTTACAATATAAACTAATTAGGGTGCCCCGAGTGAAAATTTAACGCGTTATAATTTAAAAGCCTTCGGTATTTTTTTGTAGGATAAATATTTGGAATAAATAAATACCAAAAAAAAAAAACTTTTGAAAGCCTCATCATTTTCTTACAAAAATAAAAATTAATCAATCTTTGCAAAAAAAACTTCATTTTTTTCATAATGAAACTTTTTTGTCGTTTTTTTGTTGTCGAACAACTACTAGTGACCCTTCACAATTCAAAACCTCCACCACGTCCATCCAAGACCTCTTATAACGTCGTTCGTAGAGTAGTTGTTTGATGTAGGAAAATGACAATAAAGTTTCATCTTGCAAAAAGCAAAAATAAACAAATATTTCGAGTTTTCTTTTATAAATTAAGAATGATTTTTATATTAAAAATCTTAAAAATTTGAGACTTTTAAAAGGGAGGGAAGTGGATTGATTTGGAGAAAAAATCCACTAAAATATGTGGTGGTGGTTAAAACACATCACCCCAAATCCCCCTCGAAAAGACCTCCCTACCCCTGTACTTAACCTAAATTACGGAGTACAAAAAATGTCACTGAATTTGCAAACCAAGTGAATTGATCGTGAATTTACCTAGAGGCTTTTTTTAAAACAAATTTTCCTAAATATATTTAATTAGGAAGCCAATAAAAATATAACGAATTTATAACTATATATTAACAAAATTATCCATATTACACTACGTATGCAAGGAATTACCTTGTGTCAATGACTGGCCTAGAAATACTAGCCAAAGGAGCCAAGCTAACACCATTCTCATTATGCAAAAACCTACAAACAGGGGTCAAGCCAAGAACCTCTCAGAGGCCCTCGGGTGGCTCCGAAGGAGCTAGCACGGAGTGTAGCAGGAGCGAGCACGATGCCAACGGGGCCGCTCCGGGTCTGGGCCAGTTCGCCACGACTCGGAGCCGAGAAACTGCCCACCACTAGACCAATTCTGACTTGATCTTCCAAGAAGTAAGTCAGAGCACTGTAGTAGTCGGTAGAAACAGTTGAAGTATAAAGACATTGCAATGATGCGCTGCATCCTCTTCATAACAACATGATCATGTAATCCTCATTTGAGTGGAATTATGAAGACCATTTTGTTTATATTTTTCTTGGATTTTGTTATTTTGTTATATTATTTTTTATTTGGTATGTTTTCATATGAATTGAACAGATGATGTATTGCAAGAAAATAAAAAACTTCACAAATGTTAGTGATTGATATGAAATATGTTGACGAACAATAGTGCAAGGCAATAAATATTGTTAACGTGTTATAATAATTAATTAACTTGGGCGCA
Organism: Bassia scoparia; assembly: GCA_008642245.1. Lineage (NCBI taxonomy): Eukaryota > Viridiplantae > Streptophyta > Magnoliopsida > Caryophyllales > Amaranthaceae > Bassia > Bassia scoparia. The sequence continues at coordinate 173,137 of SNQN01000150.1, forward strand.
AGAATAGTAAGAAGTCAGCATTTTACACTTTTATTTATTTTGTAGTACAAATGGCGTCATTCTTTACGTACAATTGTGATATTCCAACGTCAAAAAAAAAAAAAAGTAGATATAGTTCTCAATTGCTTAATTATACATCTCGCCCATCAGAATTAGTTCCTCTTGAAAACACTTATTCAGTATCGGTCTGCTATTCACCTTTAAGCTAACAGTTATTGATGCTAATTAAATTAATTTAAAAGTTTATGATAAGTTCAAAATGATCATTAAATAGATCTCACCAAAATATAAAGTCGCCGCGTTTTTACTATTTTCATTTATGGTCAGTCCTAACTTATTCTCCACCCGATAAAAATTTAGTTCATTCATTCAATATGGTGCGTTAATTATTCAATTTTCATGTAAGATTGACCTAAATAAAACGTTATTGTTCTTATTTTGCCTAAATAAATAAGTGAGTAAGGCGATACTATGCAATTATGCAAAGAAGTGTCTGTATTAAAATATTATGAATTAAGTCACTCAATTAGTGATGTTCTCTACAAAGTGAATTGTGCGTCTTTTGCTCAAACGTTCGATATGTGCAAGAGCACTAAACTACTTCAATTATAAATACACACTACATTTGAGTACTATTACTATAGATTAATCTATTTTTTTATTCAAATAATTTATGCTTGCGCATTAAACATAAATATTCGATAGCATATTAACTTTTATCTTGATGATATCAAAGGGATCAAAATGAATCGAAATTTTTTAAAAAAAGATTATATAGACAGCTTAATTTTTTGTCATCATTGTATGTCACCTCAGTTAATAAATGTCTCGAAAAGTTAAGAATTTTAACACAGAAGCGGGTGGATTAAAAAAAAACCTATATCTAATCAGGAGTTGTCATGACGATCGTGCAATTACTTATAATAAAATACTTACGACAACGCTCATTTGATCAACTTTATAGTCCAAGCGTGCCACATGGGATAAGGCAATAGAGCGTGCTCGGTATTAATGTGAATTTCATAAACATAAAATAGTGATTACATTGTTGAGCTCGTACATTATAGTAGCATACGAGTAACTCTAAATTGCTTTTCTTTAACTCCAATCATTAAACTTTAAATTCTAAAATAAAATAATAAAACATTATATATTACCTCAATAAAAATTACAAATATAACAATTTTTACAATAAAGTAACAAATAAATGAATATAATATCTATAATTAGGGTCCATCCTATTTTCCGCTAGGCACCCAAAATTCTTAGATACGGGCGATAAGCGGCTTGTACCTAATTACTCAACATTTAGTCATTAAATCATAGGAAGTGCCATTAAAGTAAATTGAAATAAATGGATAGAATATATAAAATTCGAATAATTGAATCTAGAAACCAAGTAAGCAGTTTTAAAGAAGACTTTGTATGAGCCATTCAAGATTTGTTATAAACCATCTTCACACAACAACAACATTAAAAAAAGCACTTTCGTTAGATATCAGATTTATTGAGCAAGTTTTAATTTTCGCCTTATGATCAAAGAATTTATGCAAGATTGAAATTCTCCACTTTAGAGAACCGTCAACATAAGAATAGGTAACTCCAAACAATAAATAAATGAAATGAAAAAAAGTTTATTTTGTCAATTCAACATCCTTCATAATCCATACGACATAAGGGTATAGTAGTTAGCTGCAAATGTGTGCGTGCTGGTTGATGTTGAGTCATCCTTCCACTCTATTCATCTCCCATTCCACGGATGTTAAAAATCCACTTCCCAACCCAGCAAAAAAAGTAAACTCATCCTGCCTCATCCTCACTGGGTATCTCTCCTAAACCACATAAAATCACTTAGTATATTTATATTTAAAAAATACTAAAAAATATAACCCAAATAAAAATTTAATTAAAAAAGTTAAAATTTATTAATTTTTTTTATCATAAAATAAATTTAGTATTAGCATTATATGTTGTTTATAATTTATAAATTTTTTAAAAGGATATGACGCGGGGCAGTTGGAGATGGGGCGAGGCGGATCGTAGATAACATAAAATTCACCCCCGCCCCATCAGTCCATCACCCATGGTGGGTATGGTTTTCACCCCTATTCTCGCCCCACCATCCGTCAAACTAAGACCCATGTGGGGCGAGGATGGGRTGRGTCTCCTACTTTACCCGCCCCATTGACAAGCCTAATTATGAGTATGGTCTATTCGTGGAAAGTTTGAGCTCAGCTTGGCAAAAGCTCGACCAAAGCTTAGCTTGTTATAGCTTTGTTCGAGTTCAAGCTCGGCTCGAAATCTTAATAAGCTAAGTTGAGTTATCCCGAGCTCGACTCGAAAAACTCCTGAATAGTTCAATTATTATTTTGTATTCAAAAGTACTCCCTCTGTTTTTTTAGTTGTTCCATTTTGGGATGTTTTCAATTAGTTGTTCTAAACCAATCTAAAWTWTTTTTTTTTTTACTTTTTACCTACTTTATTTACTCTAACATTAATAAATAATTACTCCTTTCTAAATTCAACTTTCATTACCTTAACTAATCTATTCACCTAAAATTACTTTTTCCCAAAAAAAATCATTCAACCATTTACTCTTTTCCTTAACTTACTCAACTTTTATTACCTTACTTTGCTATTTTATGTAACTCAATCAACTCTTAAACACCGTGTCAAATTGATATGGAACATCTAATAAAAACGGAGAGAGTAATATATTATGCATACATACATAATAATAAATTTCTTACTTATTACATATGACAGGGTTAACAAATTAATTACATAAAAAATGAATAAAAATAAGAAAAATATAAGAAGAAAAACAGATAATGAAGACGAGAGAATCAAGAATAATAATGAGTATAATTTATTCATAAACAGTTTGTTAAAGGCTCGATTAACGTTTGGTCAAAGTTCGACTCGATCTAGACTTGAGTCAATAAGTTTTGAGTTCGGTTCGAACTCAAAAAAGTTTAAAAGAACACGAGACGAGCTGACCAAAGCTAGGTCTCGGTTCGACCGATAATCACCCCTAAGGCCCACATTAAGATTCTATCGTAATATATCCCATAATAATATGCGCAATAATTATTTATTTTTATATATATTTTTCATTTCACGGAGTAATACTAGACTATTATACTACCAATTATTAGTCAAACTTGTTATGCGATTTTTAATTTTAAAAATTGAAAAAATTGATGACTCGGCAAAAAATAAATAGGTTACAACCAGTAAAGGTGAGCATGGGTCGTGCCTCATGGGTACACTGGTTATGTCTGT